>JBAMJV010006713.1:0-43545 GCA_037951105.1 Echinarachnius parma
AATAGTTAAAAGACCATGTATGCATGTTATGTAGGCTTTGTCTCGCCCTCAGTTAAAGTGATCCATTCAACATGTGAACCTCGTATGACTTATCAAAATTGATTAATTGAGACCACAATTGCAGCATCGTGAACAGTATAATGACAAAATCGCGCAATCAAGTAAGAAACATAGACACAAGAAAGGAAGATGGATAGATAGATATTGGTTGGATACAACTCTGCGCCGTTTTGGTACTACTGTTTTTTTGCCATGGAGACTATATAATCAATTGTATTCCTTGCTATTTGACTACCTGTTGAAGCTTCTGCTGTTGATATTTGAATTAAAATATACACAAATACAATACGTATATATTTATTTTGTTTAATTTCAAATCTAATATTTATTTTGTTTAACTTCAAATCTAATAGCAGGGGTTGGTGTTTGCTTGTTAATATTAATTCAGTAGTCAATTTATCGTACCATTCATTGTATCGAATAGTAATTTACATTTGGCGCCGTTGTGCTTTCTCTGTTTTCCGAAGATGACAAGACTCAATATATAAATAAAATATAATCAAAATAGATATAGATATCCATTGCAAGTGCCAAATATTTACATAAACATGTAGGATTCAGTTATATACTTGCGATATAGACAAATCTCCCTTTTATGGATATCGTTACTGCAACGTCTTCCAAGCAGTTTACAGAGTATGTCAACAGAACCCCATTACTATGACTTTTGTTCACCACTCGACATGCTCACAGTGCCCACGTGCATATTTAAATCATAAAATGCAATTAGCTAACGTCTCCAGTTTGATATCTATCTAATACACGCTGCCGATGATAATCAATTAATTGTTGATTATTCGACGATTCGGCTGACTGTATTGATAGAAACTGCGTGCGTCGTCGACAAGTCTCCCACGCGGTTACTACGGCGTCTTCCAAGCAGCTTCTTGAACGCGGAGCGCAGATGCGGATTCTGCCTCGCGTAGATGACCGGGTTAATGGCTCCGTTTAGAACGAACAGGAAAATGAAGATCCTGAAATAAATTCTGAGCACTCCGAGATGAATATGTCTCCGGTAACTAAGGGCAACGAGAAGGCAAAACACCGTTTGAGGCAACCAGCACGCGATAAAGAAAATGACGATGATGCTGACGGCTTTACTCGCCTTCGTGCCGGATGCGTCATTGCGCGCGTCGTTATGTACCGCGCCGTTTTCTAAGCGCAACTCGCGATTAGCGTCTTTTTGGAACCGTCTCTTCAGCAGAATGCAAAAGTGGAAGTTCAGCGACGACAGAAAGGCGTTGCCGATGAATCCAAAGCTAGACGTCAGGATCGCAAACTCGAATGTAAACGGAGGGCAAAACGGCGCGCTCGCGTAGTCGTAACGCGAGAATGGGAACGACGTGATGCCGGAAAAGACGGTGGCAAATATCCAGATGAAAACTATCGTTCCAAAAGCGCGTTTTGTCGTCACCGCTTTGCGATGTAGAATGGGGAAGGCGATTGCGCAGTACCTCTCCACCGTCAGCAGAATCAGATTGAAAAACGACACGGGAGCTATGATGTTACCTAGGAACAACAGGTAGAACTGCGCTGTCGCGTCACAAGCGAGCGGCGTTTTAGCGGCGAAACTGATAAACGTCAGCGGAGCGACACCGACGATGGCGAAACAAAAATCGGCGAAAGCCAATGACGCGATAAAATAATACGACGCGCGGTGAAGCTTCTTCTCGCGAAATACGCAGATGAGTACGAACGCGTTTCCGACGACGTTTACCAACCAGACAATGATCACGGTGGAAAAGAATAGAACATAATGAAGGGTATTGTAGTAGTTAGTGTCAGCCATCACGACAGATTTGAGTTTTTCTTTTTCTTCTGGTGATACCGCTCAGGAGCAGGTCCTTAATTAACACCATCACACTAATAGATTTTCACATTGCTCTTCTGTTGGAGTCTCCGTGCAGTTTTGAGCTTCTGTCATTTCAATCTGACGGATATTATCGCGGATACAAAAGAGGAGATGTACAACATCGAAACGACACCTTGTGCCGTTTTCACTTGGACACCGTCAAACTTTTCTTTATAACAGGTTAACGGTTTTCCGGAGGTGATGCTGCGATAATTAGTGTAGATGATGTAGATTACTGCCGCCGACGGCGTGCAAAGCTTGCAATACTCGTAATTATTATACACACCAGCTGATGCCTAGAAACGGGCATCTCATGGATTGTATGTGCATGAGAGTAATGCCTTTTAAATGCAAGCGTCGTATTTATAATCTATTTACTGCTCGTACAACTGATTCCGAATACTTGTTCATGTTCTTAACCCTTACCACTGTCGACTGGAAATATATCATTTGTATAGCTGGCATACAAAATGGGAGTATGGATAATATCGACTCATGGATCAAGCTATATATATCGCTAATGCTGAGGCCGTTAGCCTACTTTAGGAATAAATTGTCGATTTAGAAAATACTTCAGCAAAACCGTTAAGAAATATAATGATAAATACTATAGGTTACGAATCCTCAACAGGAAAACGCTGTGCTGACGTTCGATCAAATCATTCTTTCACAAACATTTGACGAAAACAGTCGACGAATATAATACCGTAATTTAAATCTCTCAGAAAATGCCCTCGATCGGGTTGAACTCTTTATAAATACTTCGACAGTAAATGAGAGCACATCTAAATGTGAAAAAGATTTTTTTTTTTAATAATTGTTTTATTTATATATGGGTCGCTGGAAAGCAGGAAGTCGATAGTAATAGAATAATAGTCCAGAAATTAAATCGTGAAATCGTGACACTCGGGGCAATCAACAATGGGAGAAATTATCGATTGCCAGATTTATCTGCCCAGGAAAATATTGAAAACAAAAACAAACATATTGTATAGTGAATGGTAAAGCGCAGAAACCATGGCAACGACGGGAGAGATGTAGATGCAGGAGAGAATGGGGAGATCGAGAGGTGTGAGAGGAAGAAGGGAGGAGAGATATAAATAGAGGATGAGTGAGGCAGAGATATGAAGATGGTGATAGATTGAGTAAGAGGGGGGAAAGGGTACTGTAAGGAGAGGGAGGGGAGAGAGCAGTGGCCTGGGAACGATTTTTTCTCACGGGGGGTGCTGAGATATACGTATATATATATTTTTTTTTTTTTCAAATATTTTGAGAACCCGTAAGTGATTTTTGTTAACTTTTGTCACTGATAGCCGCGAAGCGGCGAATTCTTTTGCTAATTTGAACCCCCTTAAGTGATTTTTGTTAACTTATTTTAGTGATAGCCGCGAAGCGACGAATTTGTTTGCTATTTTGAACCTCCGTAAGTGATTTTTGTTCATTTTTTTCAGTGATGGCCGCGAAGCGGCGATTTTATTTTTGCTATTTTGAACCCCCGTTAGTGATTTTTGTTCACTTTTTTAACTGATACATTTTCACTTGGAAGCCCAAGGGGGGGGGGGGGGGGGGGGTTTAAACCCCCTAACCGCCCCCCCCCCCCCCCCCCCCCCCCCCGTAGATCCGCCTCTGATTATGTCAAGGTGCATTTTCCCGTCTGGTGCTGATATGTTCGTCTGAGTGATTGATCTTTTTGAAGGTTAAATAGTTTACAGAAGTTGTAGCAAGCTGACCTTCCTGCCCAATAACGTCTAACCATAATTTGCATATATCCAAATTATCCCAAAGTTAAAAAAAAAAATTTAAAAAATGCGTCATTTGTGGCTGTCGGCTGTGTGACAATTTCGTAAACGAAGCATAATGATATACATTATAACATACAAAAAAAATTGCAGGGGGTGCTCCAGCACCCCCAGCACCCCCGCTTCCCAGGAGAGGGAGGGTGGAAAGAGGCAGGAGGGAGGGTGGAAAGAGGCAAGAGGGGGAGAGGGAGAGTTAGGAAGAGGGTGGAAAGAGGCAAGAGGGGGAGAGTTAGGAAGAGGGTGATAGGGTGAGGAAGGGGGGGGGTGAGGTAGGGGGAGAGGGTGAGAGTGGAGGAAGGAGAAAGGGAGAGGGAGAGATATAAAGGAGAGAGGAGAGGATGAGGGAAGAGAGAGAGAGAGACGATCTAGCGAAGAGGATCCTATTGAGAGAAAGGAAGAGGGATATCAGGAGAGAGGGGGATATAGCCTAGTGAGAAATGTGGCGTCTGCAAAGCAAATTAACCACGATAAATATTGTTATTCAAATAATGGGTGAACGTGGTGAAAGTGAATATTAATTGAAGCAAACACACTGTCTTGCATATCCCAATAGGTTGCACTAATTATGTTATACAGCTTACACCGTTTAACCCTCTGAGTGCTACGGTCTACTTTAGTCACCATATTAATAGAATTAGATTGATTTTTTCCTAAATGCACACGCGATATACATTCTGAATGCATTGTAAAAATATATATATAAACTCAGACTCTAACAAAACCAAATTAACCACGATAAATATTGTTATTCAAATAATAGGTGAAAGTGAATTTCAATCGAAGCAAACACACTGTCTTGCATATCCCCTTATTACTAATTATTGTATACAGCTTACACCGTTTAACCCTCTGAGTGCCACGCTCTACTTAAAGGTAACGTTGAGTATTGGTCAAACTTAACTTTAGTAACCAAAACCTGCACGATTACGGTACAAACTAATAGTTATAACTTCACCATGCTCGAAAAGTATACACAATTACAAACGACAAAGTAAAACCCCTGTTATCATTCAAAAAGAGCCGTTACAACTCAAGTGTCAAATTAACTTTAGAGAGAAGCGCTAGCGTTCTAGGTCCTCCTAATACGAGACTGTAATGCGCGGTAATAGTTACCGCGCATATTCATGTGTATCGCAAGCGCCGTTCGCCTTTCGCATCGGAGGACATAGAACGCTTGCGCCTCGCGCTAGCGTTCTCTAAAAAGTGATGGCCGGACGTCAATCACTTTTATAAATATTTTGAAAGCAAATTTCACAACAATTAGAGCATTTGAATGGGAATTATTATTATTTCCCATGTTTTTTTTCGATGATCTTTTATATGGAATTGAAATCAACCAAATCCGTTACAATTAATTTGGGAGGGGGGCACTTTGGAAATTACCAATACTCAACGTTACCTTTAAAGGGATAGTTGAGTTTTGGGTAAACTGAATTTTATCAACCAAAACCTGCACCATTACAGTATAAACTAATAGTTATAACTTCACCATGCTCAATTTCAAGCGACTAAGTAAAAACCCAGTTATCATTAAAAAAATATCCGTTACAACTCAAGAGGGCGCTCTCTATTAAAAAGATCATTCGGTTTCAACCATTTTTCATACAAATTTGTGCATGTGATATTTTGTTAAAATAATGATTAAATAGAGGTATCATCAACAATTATTTCAAAAACCTCTTTTGAATTTTTTTGAAAGAAGTGTATAAGCATGTAATGTATTTTTTTAAAGACCTCTACGCGTGCTATAATGAGGCTGTTTCGCAATTTCTATTGAGATCTAGGTCGCAGGTCAGTGCATGCATTGCGCCCCAGTAAGAACGCATCGCGTTGTGAATCACTCAGTTCTCCTTCTCCCTGTGTGCTCAGGATTAATTTTCCGACCATGAATTTGCCATAAATGTTAAGTATAAACTATAAAAATTGTAATATGGTATTCAACTAGTAGAAATTGATGTTTTAAAATGTGTAAAAATACGAATAAAAACTTGTGAAGAAAAATAAGTTTGAAGAGTCATTTCTTTCATTAAAAAAACCTTTTCATTCTGCGTGTATACCCAATATATTAATTACTTCACCTTTCGTAGATATTGTTCTAGCAGAATATCATACTTTCTGTAAATGTTGTTTTTTAATCCGGTCAGGAACTAGCAAAATAATTGACACGGTCGATATGCGATCATTTCGAAATCGAAATCAACCGGGGGATACCACGCTATCTCTTGCTCTGCGTCGATTCTCTATTGTACTGCGCGACGTACACGTGCAGCGTGCATGCTCTGCATGTAGTTGGCCATACATGAACGAACACGCACGCACTTGATTTTACCTGTGGGTGCGTAACCCCCGGAATAAACGGCTTTATATTGCCCCACATACGTATTAATATGTATGTTGTTCACTGGGATTGCCATAGTAAAAATGCATTACAAACGCTTCTCACGCATGTGAGCGAGCAATTAATAATATATCTTATACTTAATTGCTGAATTTTTAGGTATAGTACTACAAACTTCTGAGCATAGCCTATGTTAATTCAGTTACAGAAATTATTTGTATTTTGACTTAATAGATATTTAAGCCGTTTCTGAACCGATTTGGATCAAATGTTTATTCTGCTATTAAAATTGTATGTTCTTTCAAATGTTACACTTAGTTTTTCATTATCTCTCAAAAAAAATATTTCGTGCGGCGCCCTCTATACCAAAACTGAACTACCCCTTTAATGGATCAATACAGGGTGGCCCAAAAAATAAACGGAACGGGGCAATTCCCAAAATAAAATAACAAAATTATGTCCATCGGATAGGGTGTCTTTTCCAATGAACAACGATACCAAGAACAGTCATTCGGTTGAGTAGTTTTTTGTTTTAGGGCGCTGTGAGTGACACCATGTCAGGTTCCCATTTTTGTCAATTTTTCCCAAGTCAGTGCCCGATAATTCGCACTTACGGCCCGTTATAGCGGAGCAGTACGCGCGCCATTGTTAGTGTGCATTCAGCTGTGAAACGAAAGAATGGGCACAGTTGTCAGATGCTACAATGGTCGTCCACCTACATCTTGGACTGACGATATCAAGAGAGTGTCCGGGGAAGGAATGAAGGGTGCAACACACTTGGCAGAAGACAGAGTTGCATGGCGTGCTCTCGTGAAGACCACAGCGGCGCTTTACAGCGCCACCTGAACTTGATGATGATGATGACTTGGTAAAAATTGACAAAAATGGGAACCTGACATGGTGTCACTCAGAGCGCCCTAAAACAAAAACTACTCGACCAAAATTACTATTCTTGGTATCGTCTTTCATTGGAAAAGACACCCTATCCGATGGACATGTTCATTTTGTTACTTTATTTTGGGAAGTGCCCCGTTCCGATTTGTTTGGGGCCACCCTGTATAGTGGGAAAGTCCACCTCATTGCCTCACACCGGCGCTACGGTATTGCCCTCAGGCTTTCGATTCACCGGTGATGTACAGACGAATGGTAGTTAAGGATGATTATTACTGTCCATTCGCATCTGAGGTGGAATTGTCTTTGTATAAATCGGTAATAACCCCCCTCGAGAGCAATGATTATTAAAGGTTATTAATAATTATCGTTATCACATTTGTGCCATATCTCTTTTGTGTGGGTTATCTAGAGTAGGTGATATTCTAAATTGCCCTGACTTTTATTTGCAGATATAAATTGCTTTAAACACCCATATTGCACATGTCATTTGTTTTGCGAGGTGTATTGAAGACATTTCTTGGTGTGTAATTTGTATGTTTCTTTACATTGGTTTATACTTTTTAGTTAGTTAAAGACATTAGCCAATGCTTGTATTGTGTTAATATGTAATGTTGATATCATTAATATGTAGGAATAATAATGATGTAGATCGCACAGAGAATTTACAAAACATTCACACGCAGTCGCTATACAAACTGAAATTATACCATTATTTATTATCATTACTTTTCAGAATATTCGTGAAATACGAGTTTATAAAAGGGATTCCATTATAGAGTTAATAGTATTATGATAATTAACTCAGGAAAGATTATTACAAAGTTCGCAACAAAATACCTAATGCAATAGTACTGTATTTGAGTGAATTTATTATGCAGTACTCTACTTTATATTAGCTTTCCAACTTCATTTTTATACCATGATATTGTGAATCTGTATGTTTCAGGAAGACAGTTCTAAGGAATTAATTCAGGAAGGTTTTGTGTTTTACAAATCTGGTCCCAGACTAGTTATGGTCATGTTGGTCCTAGTCCTTACGGAGATTCCTGATGGCTTTGAAGAGAGCAATGTTTGCGGGGATCTCTTTGGAGGAAGTAATACTATAAGTACTAAAGAGGGTTCTCATCAGGAAGGAACCCGGGTCCAAACTAGTTATGGTCCTGTTGGTCCAAACTCCTAGTCCCGTTTGACACTCTTGGTGGCCTTGTAGAGCGCAGTGAGGAGCGACTGTGTGCGGGGATCTCCCTGGAGGAAGTAATACTGTAAGAACTAAAGAGGGTTCTCATCAGGAAGGAACCCGGGTCCAAACTAGTTATGGTCCTGTTGGTCCAAACTCCTAGTCCCGTTTGACACTCTTGGTGGCCTTGTAGAGCGCGGTGAGGAGCGTCTCTGTGCGGGGATCTCCCTGGAGGAAGAAGGGTGACATGTGGGTACTGAGGAAGGAGAAACCGAGCTCGTGGCGGGGATCCGCGTACCCCAACTGACCCCCTGCACCGGGTGTCCCGAACATCATCTCACCCGCCTAGAGTTGGGGTTGGAAGAGAGAAGGGGAGAGGGTGTACTGAGAGGAGTCAGAGCTTTGGAAGATGTAGTGTTAACGAAGGTATAAGGAGATCATTCGTTCATGTATTCTGATAATTATGTATTCGCTTTTTAAAAAGCACATCAAACATGTCAAATATACAAAAAGATCATTAAAAAGATATTTTCATATTATAGCAAAGTAAATACAAGCCAAATCCGTGTCAGGTACGAGCGTATACTTTAATATTGACCACCAGCATCGACACAGAGAGATTATATAAAACTCCTAGAATCAGGATTTGAAAAAGAAATAGTTAAACGAAAGGTTCTTTCGAGGTTTCACGACGTTTGATAATATGTCCCTTAGCTTCTAAATTATCACTCCACCCTCGAATCGACTGGAAGGGGGGGGGAAATATATATGGAGATTTTCGTGCAGAATCCGGATTAAGCAACATAGATATAGGTGGCAATAACTAAGATTGTCGGGGGTTTGTGCGTGTGTATGGGGGTGGGGAAGGGGGGGTGGCGTATTGCTTCACTTTAACCCCCCCCCCCCCCACCCCCACCCCTATACCGATGAAAATGACAATGGTCGGTGGATATGCATCTTGCGTTACTATACTATACACAGTTAAACAAATAGTATACATAACATAAAGAATAAGCGTGACCTAGTTATGTAGTTGTATAATATCACATTTAAGACAGAAATGTAACAAAATGGAAAACGTACCAGTACATCATTCGCCATGAAACCGAACTTAAAGTCGATTGGCACTCCAAGCGTTCTGTCGATAGAGGGCGTGCCTGCCTTAAACAGTTTGGACAGAATTTCTCTGGAAAGGATTGTCTTGTTTGATCGTCTGTCCGTACCTCCCTCAGCAAGAATACCGTATAACTAGCATAAATAGAAACAACTAATTATTATAGTGGAAAATGTGCACTTTGTGTGCTGGATTGAGTGCAGTATGTATCCGATGACCGGGGTAATAATAGTGATGCGCCGCGAGCGTCGAAAGACGGAACGTGCGCTATATAAGTAGCCACCATTATTATTATTATTATTATTATAATCAAGTTCACACGATAAAATACCAAATGGGATTTATTTCAATGTGACTTTTGACCGCCAATTCTAATCAGTTGATTGTCTTCTTATGATACATATTTACAGGTACCACGTTTCATTTCTCTCCATGACATTTATTTATCATTTTCACATCTAAATGATAGTTTGACAAATAAATAAATACAATTAAGCGTTATACAAAAGTCATAGTCGTTATTAATACAGAAAATATATATTTTTTTAAGCATTCAAACTGTATACATTCAACATCTTAGGTAAACAAAATTGTACATGCGTTTATTGTATGGGAAACTTGCTTTAAAAATTAATAAATGTGACCTTTATTTCAATTATTTCGCCAATAATTGTTCGGCTGATATTCATGTTTTCCGTAACTTCCCAACGTGCTATTAGCTTAAACTTTGCAGAGACTATATACAAGCAAATATTTAACGAGATCTAGTAACATTGTTCAAATGCTAAACCTTTTCTTTTAGGAACTCTAGTGGTTCTCTTTACCTTGTTGTATTCGTATCAACCACTTTAACAATAGAAGCATGGAACAGGTTTTAGTTTTTCGAATTTCTCTTTCGTTAAAAGGATATTTACAATTGAAGTGTTCGATTTGTAACTATCCACTAGATAGTTATAACCATGTACAAAGTCAGTGCAATTAGTTAGTGAATATCATTTTGCATTTTCTCTCATTATACTTGGCCATACAACATAAAATTTGCACACATTACTCAGTGGAAATATCAGATCACAACAATAGACATTGTATCAACCATTTATCACTTTTTGCACATGTCAACAAAGTTACTAGATCCCATAAAACTGATATATGAATAAGACTATAACAATACTGTTATTTTAATATTTCTAAATCGATACCTGTGCCACAGAACGAGCCGTGCCAATACCATTAGCTGAAGCTATCTCAACTCGGCGAGTGTAGGGATTGTTGAATTCACCGGTCTGAAAAATGATATATGCATATGTACCATTATACTTTATGCTTATGGAGAGGAGTTCTGGTCAAGTAGTCAGAGCTCCGCTCTTCACACTAATCGGCCCGGGTTCGAATCTTGGCCGCGTCCATATCGGACGGTGACGATAAAGGGTGGTCCAAGACGTAAATAATCATAGTTGATTGAACGCGTCATCAACAAACAAATAACCAACCAACCAAACATGACAACAGATGAACACAATGGTAATGAGTTAGGATTGGAAAGTATCATTACTACTAACATGAATCAAAAGTCGACTTTTCTTCGAAATACATTTTAGCGAGTATTCTAGCTGTTTCTGAAAGGATTTTGATCAAACATTTTTTAGATTTGAAAATATATAATATTTTTGTAATTACTACTACAGGTAGTTTTCCAGAAGTGTATATTTAATTAAAGTCGAGTCTTTATTACTATTTTCCGAAACGTCATCTGTAATTGACAATGGAATCAATTAAAGGACAATAAAACCCGAGCAAAATGTTGCTCTAAGAGACTAGGAGGAATAATCTCTGAAAGTTAGAGCATAATGGGGCAAGAAACAGGAAAACTATGACTCTTTGAATATGTCAATTTATTTCTACGGGCGACTCAAATTGGCAACACACTCTGATAAGTTTGTGGACTACTCCCCATATGTAACAACCCCTACCTCTTTCATGCCTGCATTGTCAATGCTTCGCTGGAATAGCTTGCTCTCATCGGTGATGATGTGCCACACGAGTTGCCGATTTGCTGAGTTTGTCACACCCCTCAGGGTATGGATCAAGACACTGTCTGATCTGGCGATCAGCCGCGCCGTCCTGTAGTTCTCCTCGAATGGCAGGCCGAGGTATAGATCGAGCCCTAGAGAAATAGAGGAAACATTTATGAATACATTGAATTTCGAATCAAGTAACATATATTATTTACATAATAATAAGACCCTTCGTCCGACTAAGCAGGTTTCAACCTCCCTAGAAAGCGATGGGTGACTCTAAATAGGGTCCGAACATTTCAGGCAAGGAGAGTCTACCAGCCTATGTGGTAAATGGGCGGCCTCTCCAATGTTTCCCCGATGGGGATTCATTTAATAAAAGATGCTGCTCCGACCTGGCAAACGAATTACGTAGACTTGAGATTATAGATCGTGCGTATTAAGTATATATCATACGAAAAAGAAAAAGAAAAAAAACACCCTTGTTCTTTGAGGAACTAACAACATAAACGGTACCGAGTGGCATTGCTTACTCACTCCTACATAATATGATCGAATTATTGCGGTGCTGTTTGTCGTCTCAAGACTTCGGCACATCAAGCATTTCAAGAGAAGATTGATGGATATCATGGATGTTGCTTATCAACCGATCATATCCCCTCTCCCCTCTAAGATACCATTTGAGAGAATTTAAGAATCCTAAAAGAGAAAACTGGTTACCATTATCAGCATGATCAGTGAGCCTTACCACATAAGGGTGCCCTTACCATGCTTACTTGACAAGCTTTATGCTTCTTATAGGTGTTATCCGTTACATTATTGTAATTGTACACATTACATGTATCTGATTTTCATTTGCAATAAACAGATAAACGTTAAATTGAATTGAATTGAATGGAATTGAAAGAAACACGATGTAACCTACCGAGATGTTTAATTGTCAATTCATCCTCTATGAAACGACCCATAGTAAAGACTGCGGAACAACTCATCTCAAGAGTTCGGCACATAAACAGAAAAAAGGCCAACCAATTTTGCTGTTAATAGGCCTAACACCTATCTATATCCCATTACCTTACCGGCCATAACATGTCAAGGTATTAGTTCAGAGGAACTAAACAAAACAAAACACCTACCCTCCCGTGCCAAAAGTATTGCAACATAGACACATGCATTACACAGGAGGCAATGTATGACATGAAACTAAGTGCTGTTTTGATTAATTTGTAGTAAATGATTTAAGTTCTTATTATCAGGCACATTTCAGTAACATGTCAAGAGTCATTTATCATGTAAAGTTCATGCAGTTCTAGTATTTTGTTGGGTACCCGCGCATTCTGATAATGGCGCGCATCCTCCTTGGTAGAGTCCCGTATAGACCATGCAGCCTTTCTTGGGTGATGCTGTCCCAGACCCTGAAGATAGAGCCGACCAAACCCTCCCTGGTGGTTGCTCCGTCCGTGGTGAGGGCTCTCTTGATGACATCTCACAGATTCTCTATCGGGTTAGCATCTGGTGATTGTTCTGGCCACTGCACCCTGTTGACGCCATTTTCATCATACCATTGGTCCATCTGGGCAGCCCTGTCCGCCGGTGCGTTGTCATCCTATAAAATGAACGGGTGTTGCGCGTCGCAAAAGATGTTACCAATTGATGGAAACCCGTGAGAGTCCAGAATCTCCCGATATTTTTGCGTTATCCATGTTCCCGTACACGACAACAAGATCGCCGACTCCATAGATGCCGACACACCCCCAAACCATGACTGAAACTGCATTCCTGTAGAGTGTAGATCAGGTTCCTTGGGTTGTATGAGGTGTCGGGTTCACGCCAGACTCTTACTCTTCCGTCGTTTGAAGAAATGCAAAACCTACTCTCGTCGGAAAAGACCGGAAGTAACTCCAATCCTACACCGTCCAATCCCTCACTCTGGAGGACCACCTGATGCGTCTCTGGCGATTGACACGAGATATGAGAACCTTCCTCCTGGAAATGCGGGCATGAAGATTGTGGAAGTATAGACGTCTTTGTGTCGTCCTCTTTGAGATTCGCCGATCAACTCTGTAGCTCCAGTGAGCTGCCAAAGTTTTTGCAGATTCGAATCGGGCCGTACGAGCCTGACGCAGAAGGTATCAATCTTCCAGACGTGTGGTCTTTCTACCTCTGGCAGATCTTGGTCGCTAGTCAACGTTGTCCGTTTCCCTATGCCTTTTACACACTCTGTACACCGTTTGACGGCATACCTGAAAGTGTTCAGCAATCTGAGCCACCGAAACCCCCTCCTACTCAGGGCGACGATTTGTCGGCGTTGCACGTTAGATCACCCGGATGTCTTAACCATGGTTTGTGCATGAGGGACTCAGTGGCCTTGAATGAGAAAGTGAACAATGTGCACCTTCCATTTATACCGAAATGTCGGCCACTGTTCAATTATTTAGAACAAAACACCACTACAACATAGATAAGTAATTTACCAAAAATGTAACGATTTCACCATGTTGCAATACTTATGGCCAGGGAGGGTATACAAAAAATACAACTTACCAAGAGGTTTTGCCAGTTCTTCCTCTATGAATTTACCCATGGTGCGCTGCAGCGGATCGACCCTCCTTAGGAGTTCATTGACAAGGGGTCCGAAGGTGATGCTGTGATACCCGTGAGTGGTGCCGTCGAGCTCCCAGAGCGGCTTGGAGGATGCCATCAGCTCGCCCGCCCGGGCTACATCCCGGAAGATTTCGAAGCTAAGCCCCGGTTCTGCCGCCAGCACCAAGCCCGCCTAGTAAAGCCACGTCAAAACACAATTAAAGGGATCTAGTAACATTTCCAATCGCCAATCGTTATATAAATGTTTGTGATTGGGTCCCGTTTCATAAGACATTTTTCAGTTTTTTGTGAGTGTCCAATTATTGGAACTACCATGGCAACAGCTAAAATGCTTGATGCTGATTGGTTGTTGCCATAGTAGTTACAATAATTAGACACTACAACAATTGGAAAATGTGTATGAAACGGGGTCCCCATGGGAGCGGTTCAAATGTGTTCAAATGTAGTGCATTGAGTTAGCAACAATCACCTTGCAAATTTGCTATGACATTCATTTACCATGGAATTTCCGACATCACCTTATTGGACATATAACATATCACAGACATACACACTGTATCAACCTTCGTCAGTTTTACCCAGTATGTCAATAAAGATAGTTGGTCCCTTTAATGCAAAATCAATTATCATAGTGTATACTGTATACACATTTTCAGTCGTTCTCATATAAAAGGAAAATGTTCACGTATTTCTTTAATTCAATATTTTTCTTTTCAGAAAGTTCCGGGCCCATACGATGTGTCAATAACCAAGATAGAATTGATACTTTTAAAAAAATAAGAAAAGCACCGAACCCTAGTCAGAATAAATATATATTATTGACATCAAAGAAAGATATCATGAATACCTTGTGTTCCATCATTTCCCTGACGGTTATTTTCTCCTTCCCCTTTTGAGCGAACTCGGGCCAGTAGTGGGCTACCGGTTGGTCGTAGTCAAGGAAACCTCTGTCCACTAGCATGGCGATACAGATGGCAGCGATTCCTGCACAAACAAGCAAACAATATCAAAATTAACACAGGCCCGCTTGCCCGGGGCAACTAATAACGAGCTTCGGACAACTGATTTGTTCGGATTCTCAAATAAAACAATGAAATACATGCACAGTCAAACCTGTGTAAAGGGACCAGGGCCCCGTAGCAGAAAGAGATCGATTGTAAGTTACGATTGATCGTCAGTCAGAAAATATACGCGTTTCAACCAATCAGATTTGCGCATCTAGAACACGTGATCTGACTTACGATTAATTGCAACTTACAATCGATTGTATCTCTTTCTGCAACGGGGCCTATGGAAATAAGAAAAGTGGCCACTGTATAGAGCAGTAACCACTGTTGAAACTATTTCTCATGCAGAGGAACACATTGGGCGGCCTCTATAGGTAAGTTAGTTGCTATAGACAGGGGGCCGCTGTGGCAGGATTTTTAACTAATATTCACTGAAACAAAAAAACAAATGAATGAAATTGAAATACATTTCGTGGTCGTAAAGAACATGGACATAGTCGTGTCTCCATAATGCTATAACCCTAACCCTAAATCGATCGACAGCAATGCAAAATGTATACCACGAAATAATGCACTGTAATAAAAAAAACAAAAATAACAAAAATGAATTAAATTTAAATACCTTTCGTGGTCGAAAAGAACATTGTCATCGTGTCTCGTCGCCACTCTTGGTTGCTCTCGATGTCGGCATAGCCTCCCCATAGGTCGACCACGAGTTTTCCTCGGTGATACGCTGCGAAGGCAGAGCCACCCCGCCGATTGTCGCGACCGTTCTCAAAGTTTTCTCTAATTATATAAGATTAAGTAAATAACTCTTATTATTTAAATTGTTAAAACTTGCATTTATCTCTTGCACATTTTTGTTTGACTTACAGTGACAGAAATTATTTTTTGTTTGATTGTTTGAAAAAAAAATGAAATGAAATATTCAAATGTCTCCCTAATTATTGAGATATTTATGATTGCATTTTAAAATGTCTTTAGACGCCTTTGACCGTAGTTAAGACTATCAAAATTCGGATACTTTACGCGAACGATCGGGATAAAATCAGACATTGATTTGTTTTCTTTTTTCACTAGGTGAACATCATACTTTTTTCTATGAAATTTAAAATATTGTTCACAAGAATCTTAAAATAAAATTGGTATATGATTGAAGTCTCAAATACTACTTATTGGAAAAACATAACATTATTGCATCACTATAAAGCATTGAAAAGATTAGAAAAGAAGGGATATCCGTCTCTCTCTATATAGTTCACTTATTATCAGTGGAGCAGCGTGTCGGACTGATTTTCTATTCGAGAGGGGGGGGGGGGGGGGGGTGGCGGGGGCACACTGAATCAATTATATATCATTAGATCGTCCTAAAGTCTTTTCACATTTACTTCACTATACTGGTTGAAATATTCAGAAAGGTTTCAACTGTATACAACGTAATAGCGATGAGTCAGCAAATATTAATTTTTATATCACTTCTCAGCCGGATATGACGGTATTTGTTTCGCAGTAAACATTCATACACCTCATGCAGATCACTGGTCATATCAAATCACAGTAGTAAAATGACTACGGTATACGTTTTTACCAACTACCCAGGGAGCAAACACCCCCTTTATTATGATATCAAACATGGAATGTTATAAAAGGTTTTGCACCAGAAATGTCTTCTAGGACCTTCTAGGATCACAACCTAGGTGGACAACCTCGCGATCTAGCTACTGGAAGTCCTCAAAACGCGTACAAACGATTTAACCCATGATGTACGTCAATAGCGCCTTAAATCCGTAGGGTTCATGAAGGTTTGTCTCTGCTATTTTCACAATTACACTAACAAGCATTATGATATCATCAAATTGCTTCAGATCCGTGTTCTGTTGAGTCGTGTGCATTTTTGATACCAGATTTGACTGCATAATATCTTCGGTTAATGTGTCACGTCTCATTTTAAGTCGCGTGTCATACAACCAACAAATAATTGTACGTTCAATTATGTACAAAAACGCATTGAAATGTTCAGACTTTTTAAAACGTTACACAATTTGTATTTGAAATTCTTCAAATGGCATTCAATGTTATTTTTGACAGTTTTTAAAATGAAACTAAATAATTATAAAACATTATAAAACATATAACAAATTAAAAACAATAACATAAGAATATTAGTTCTTAATAGTGTAGTGTTGGTATCTGATTTTACTAAATCATTACATAGGTAAAACTATGTTTGATTTCAGATCTTGATAATAAAATGTATAAAATGTAGAATAGGGAAATAGATATAGATTATGGAGTACCAATATAAATTTTAAAAATAAAGAAATAGGCTTTAATAGTAACGTTGTCCAAATCCTCAAAACTTACTTGACACTCTAGTGGTTCTTTCATACCTTATCATATTCATTTAGCAATAAAAGCACGGGACATGTTTTGGTTTTTCAAATTTCCATTTCGTTCAAAAGATATTTACGATTGAAGTGTGTCTCTGTGAAATTGTATACAGGATAATGTATACCGTGTACACAGTAAGTGCAATGAGTTAGTGAATATCACTTTACTTTTGTGTTCATATCTCAGCCAAAAAACATCCAATTAACATGACATTATCACACATCACGTCGTGGACATATCATATCACACTAATACACATTATATTAATCACTTATTAATTTGTCAACAAAGTAACTCGATCCCTAGAATATATTACAATGTAAACAGTTGAATAAAGTGATTTTCTTACTCATCAAAATGTAATGATACTACTGACAAAAATGCACTAATACCTTTTGTATGTGTGTTATGTATTTTGCCAATATTAATACTGAATTAATACAGAAGCCAGCAATGAGTGCAAATTGTTTCTCTTATGTGTAGGTGTAGGGAAAGATACGGGAAAATAAATGAAGTGGCAAAGGCAGTAGCGCTACCTCAACTCTCAGTCGAATTATTCTTAATTTGTTTAGTAGGAAGATTATTTGTATTCATGTACACGATAATAAAATCAAACAAAGTAATGGGCATGGAAATAAACAATCATGATACCAAATGATAATCCTACCAAAGACAAACATACTCTACATCTGTATATATTAAGCTTGGTTTAAACAATGTTACGATATGTGTTAATGTTGTAGGCCATTTTCTGAGCCATCGTACCCTTTAAGATTGTATTGGTACATCATTGTTTCAACAAGTCCACACAATAATAATTTGTATTTGACTTATAAAAATGTTGTGTTCATTGGACTAGAAGTACACACATGTTTATCATGAATGAGCACTTTACATTAAGAACAACATATACTGTTTGAATCCGTGACACTGCATTCTTGTAATTGATGGTGACGTAAACTGCAATGGAGAAGCATGTTCTTTATTGGGATAAGATCTTCAAGATGGATCACTATTAAACAGCTTGTATATGGCAGCTTTCCAAAGATTTGAATCCTCGAACTGGTCAGGTTGATGGTTTAAACAGCTATGGTTATATCAGGCACTGCACATGTCTCCAGGACTCATTAACCATTACATTGTTCACTCAAATACTGTTCTCACTGATGAAGCTCAGGGCAGTTCCTGTGTTAGCTGTCAACTGCACAACATATATGGTTCAAGAACTACATGACTGTAGGCTATGTAATGCCATTTGACATCTTAGACTTGGACCATTTTATCGAGCACATCATTGTTACTTCTTAGCGGATGATGTACTTTACATAAATGTATATGATCGTAAATGACGTTTAGTTTTACAGGGATATCATTCATACAAATGCTTAAGTTTACATCAGCATATCCACACTTATACTAGTATAGGGTATTTCACACCAATTTAATTATAATATGTCATATTGGCATCTGTGATAATGTAGCCTGATAATTGAGGTTTGATTGGTCACTTTGTAGTTTTGTCCCTCTTTTTTGATCTTCACCAGGCTAGCCTTAACTCCCTTGCACTCCCATGTGAGTGGAAATGTTCACTCTATGTGTGCTGCATGGGCGTAGATACTTACGTAATACCTATTCATCAAGGGGGGATGAATGAATAGATCACCCCCCTGATGAATAGGTATCAATGCTACGCCCATGGTGTGCTGGATTGATTGCAGTATGTATCTAATGAATGGGGGTAATAATAATGATGCATCGCGATCGTCAAAACACGGAACGTTCGCTATTTCATAACATCAACCTTATTATCATCATAATTATTACAATTCTAATTCTTATGTATTTCTTTGTTTTAAATTATTTTGTTTTGTATTGTTTTATTATTTGTTTTGCCAGTGTATTGTTTTTCATCATAATGCCATCTAACATATATAGGGTTTTACAGATAAATTCTTTTGTCATTCTATAATCTGCACAATTTCCACGAATTTTTGTCCATAAGCTATGTGAAATTTCACATTATATGTCTTACACGTGACATATACAGACACGTGACTTAAAAACCATAGAAGTAAAAAGGCAAAATTTGGTATCAAAATATGCACACCTATCTATGAAAGACATGTCCGAAGAAATGTGATGATAGCAGCATGCGTTTGGGTGTAATTGTGAAAATACCAGAGTAGGGCATTCATAAACCCTAAGGATTAAAGGCGCTTTTAACGTAAAGTAGGGGTAAAATCCTTAATATGTGTTATGTGGCCTTCCAGTAGCTAGTTCGCGAGGTTGTCCACCTAGGTTGTGCTTCTACAAGGTCCTAGAAGACAATTCTGGGCCACAACCTTTTATAACATTCCATGTCTGTAAAACCCCCTTTGCTCCCTGGGTAAACCTGGGGGATGTTTCACAAAGATCTTTAGTTGAACTTAACTCTAGGTTGGACTTAAAAACTATGGAAAGCCATTAGTTTCTTTGAAAAATTGATGTAAAAGTCCCTTTTCAAAGGCATAAAATGAAGCGCTCAGTTCCAAAAGGCGCTAAATCTACTTTCCATGAAAATTGAGTTAACGATATAATTATCTACATTCATAAGCTACGTAGCTATCTAGGAATCCATATTTGACAAAAAAATTACTCACTCAAAATCAAAATATAGAAAGTTCAATTTCCATATTCCCATAGGCATGTGTACAAAGTTTGGCAAAGAAACCTGTTTTCCTCGAAAGTTGAAAAAGTGGATATAGGCTTCCAAAGCTCTTCAAATATTGATTCAAACCATTAATATTTTCTATTATCAAGGAGATTTCATGTTCTTGATGCAACATTTATAGTAAGTCTAAAATTATTGCTTTGTTGCTTTTGAATATATTGTGCTCCAAGGCTACAAATGGCTGTCCATAATAGTTAAGTCCAACTTAGAATCGTTGTGCAACACTTACCAGGACCTTATCAGTCTGGCATATCTGAGCGAAGGACATTGAAGTTTCTAATATTGTCAAAGTCTACAGAACTTATCTATCTAGAGCGTCATAGCGGTTCTCATCTCGTTGTTACAGTATACATTACCAAAATAAGCATGGAGCAAGGTTCGGTTTTCCGAATTTCGTTATCGTTATATAAGATCTGCATGGTCGAAATGTTTACAAATATAATAGTCTCCCTGGGAGACAGTGGCGTAGCTACGGGGGCACAGGGCACGTGCCCCCCCCCCCCCCCCCATAATTTTGAGAAAAAAACAAAAGAAAACATAAGGGGCCAATTAAAAAATAAAAACAATAAATTCATAAGGTGTGGCCCCCACCAATAATGTTGCGTGCCCCCCCCCCCCCCCCCTCAATCAATCCGACCACGCTACGCAACTGCTTTGAATTCTTTAATGTGTTCAGATATAGTACAACGTGTTAGCAAATATCCCTTTGCATTTTCAATAATTACTCGATTATATCACTTTCCTTTACACATTTCGTGTAATATGAAATAACAGAATACATTTGATCAAAATGATCAGTTTTTACACAATATATTGCTAGATCCCTTTTAAAAGTATGTGAAAAGCATCATCGAGTTTGAATTAATACATATAAGAAATTATCATACAATATTTAAAAACCCTTACCTGAAGGCTGTTTTAACTCCCTCGAATCCCTTCGCAACGAAACCGTTGACGACCACGGGAGGTTCGGATTGAAGGAAACCTGGCATCCATCGGACGATCACGGCCGTAGCGCCCACTACGAAGGCGAGCCTAATGAGCGACATATTCAAGTATTACACCCTCGAACTAGAGTATATGGTTGTTATAGGTCTGTCTGCCGTTGGACTATAATGAATCAATCAGCTTCTATCTTTAGTTGGACTATAGACTCGGCTACTAGCATGAGCTAGTATGAAGGTCATGCTTGATTTGATGAAAGGATTACTGCTAAATTAGCGTGCTGCGTTAAACATTGTCAGAAGCTCTTTGTATTAATTGAGGTTTCCTGTACTCTAGTGGGCATGGTAGGCACAACGGCAATGTGTCAGTGGCAAACCGCGGTTGGACCGATTGGGGTCACACAAATTATTGGGGGCATACACTCTGTATTTCTTTATTTTGAGCACTTGATTCGACCGAAGTAAGGCCCGGCGCAGACAGAGCCGACTCGACCCGATCCGACTGGTTTTCAGTCAGGCTAGAGTTAGTTTCGCTCAGTCGGAGCCGATCCAACATGTTGAATCGGCCTCGAATGACCTCCGACTGGCACCTGACTGGATAAACCGGAGTCCCGAGGCAGCGCAAACTGAGTTAATCAGTCTGAAAACCAGTCGGATCGGGTCGAGTCGGCTCTGTCTGCGCTGGGCTTAAACTGTAAAATCGGAGTGCTGCGTGGAATATTTTCAGAAGGTCATTCTATTCATTGAGGTTTCATCATGTGGGCATGGTAGGCACAACGGCCCAGTGTGTCAGTGGGGTAGTGTGGTTGGGCTGATTGGTTTGGGCGAATTGTTGGTGGACACTTTGTATTTATTTATGTTCAAAGCATGTCCCTGACGTGGACCCTGCATGAAAGCAGATGTTCAAAGATTGGAAGCATGTGAAACATGTAAAATGTGGTGCTGGAAAATAATATTGAAGATTGGCTGGACAGATAGGGGGCAAAGTAAAGAGGTGTTAAGAAGAGTAGGAGAACAGAAATGCCTAATTAGCACCATAAAGAAGAGAGATGATGGTTTGCACACATACTCAGACATGATAATCTTTTGAAAACTGTAATAGAAGGTAGACTTGAAGGGAAAAGATGAAGAAGAAGAAGAAGAAGAAGAAGAAGAAGAAGAAGAAGAAGAAGAAGAAGAAGGAGAAGAAGAAGAAGAAGAAGAAGAAGAAGAAGAAGAAGAAGAAGAAGAAGAAGAAGAAGAAGAAGAAGAAGAAGAAGAAGAAGAAGAAGAAGAAGAAGAAGAAGAAGAAGAAGAAGAAGAAGAAGAAGAAGAAGAAGAAGAAGAAGAAGAAGAAGAAGAAGAAGAAGAAGGAGAAATAATGTTCCCTTGTTTGTATTATTTTATAAAATAATTGGGGGCACGTGCCTCCGTGCCCCTATATATACCCCCACCCGTAGCTACGCCGCTACTCCCTGGGTGCTTGATATGTACAATTGGGGTGCTGCATCATATATTATTATCAAGAGCTAATATTATTCTTTACATTGATATTTCCCTGCGGGCTATGCAGTGTGAACATGCAAAGAGTAAACACTATTTATGATTTTCAGTGTGACCTGAAGAAGCACAATGAGTGATTGTGAACTTTGTACCCAGTGGCGTAGCGTGGTCGGACTGTTTAGGGGGGGGGGGGGGGGGGGGCACACAACATTACTTTGGGCACACCTCAAGTTTTCTTTGTTTTGCTTTTTCAAAGAAATGTCCCCTTATTCTTCCTATTGTTTTTTTCTTCAAAGTATTGGGGGGGGGGCACGTGCCCCCATGCCACCCCCATCACTACGCTACTGTTTGTACGGGATATAACGTGAGTGGGGGGTGGGGGGACACGTGCCCCCATGCCACCCCCATCACTACGCTACTATTTGTACGGGATATAACGCGAGTGGGGGATGGGGGGGGGGGGACACGTGCCCCCATGCCACCCCCATCACTACACTACTGTTTGTACGGGATAAAACGTGAGTGGGGGGTGGGGGGACACGTGCCCCCATGCCACCCCCATCACTACGCTACTGTTTGTACGGGATATAACGTGAGTGGGGGGTGGGGGGACACGTGCCCCCATGCCACCCCCATCACTACGCTACTGTTTGTACGGGATATAACGTGAGTGGGGGGGGGGGGGGTGGGGGACACGTGCCCCCATGCCACCCCCATCACTACGCTACTGTTTGTACGGGATATAACGTGAGTGGGGGGGGGGGGTGGGGGGACACGTGCCCCCATGCCACTCCCATCACTACGCTACTGTTTGTACGGGATATAACGTGAGTGGGGGAGTGGGGGACACGTGCCCCCATGCCACCCCCATCACTACGCTACTGTTTGTACGGGATATAACGTGAGTGGGGGGTGGGGGGACACGTGCCCCCATGCTACCCCCATCACTACGCTACTGTTTGTACGGGATATAACGTGAGTGGGGGGTGGGGGGACACGTGCCCCCCATGCCACCCCCATCACTACGCTACTGTTTGTACGGGATATAACGTGAGTGGGGGGTGGGGGGACACGTGCCCCCATGCCACCCCCATCACTACGCTACTGTTTGTACGGGATATAACGTGAGTGGGGGGTGGGGGGACACGTGCCCCCATGCCACCCCCATCACTACGCTACTGTTTGTACGGGATATAACGTGAGTGAGGGGTGGGGGACACGTGCCCCATGCCACCCCCATCACTACGCTACTGTTTGTACGGGATATAACGTGAGGGGGGGGGGGGTGGGGACACGTGCCCCCATGCTACCCCCATCACTACGCTACTGTTTGTACGGGATATAACGTGAGTGGGGGGTGGGGGGACACGTGCCCCCATGCCACCCCCATCACTACGCTACTGTTTGTACGGGATATAACGTGAGTGGGGGGTGGGGGGACACGTGCCCCCATGCCACCCCCATCACTACGCTACTGTTTGTACGGGATATAACGTGAGTGGGGGGTGGAGGGACACGTGCCCCCATGCCACCCCCATCACTACGCTACTGTTTGTACGGGATATAACGTGAGTGGGGGGTGGGGGGACACGTGCCCCCATGCCACCCCCATCACTACGCTACTGTTTGTACGGGATATAACGTGAGTAAACACACATTAGTTCAGCCCGCTACTGAAAAGAAGTTCGTGTGAAATATCAAAGAATAATAGAATAAGCAAAGTTACAAAATTTATTTTTTAGGAAGCGGATATCGGAAGGACGTTCCAAAGATTTAGAATATTTTAGTTCTGATGAAACAGCATAATGTTATATAATGAAGACGGGCTGCGAAGACACGTGATTATTGTGGGCAGTATTATTAAAGGTAGTGTTGAGTATTGGTATTTCCCGAAGTGCCCCCCGATATTTTTTTGTGAGATAATGAAAAACTGACTGTAAAATTCGAAAGAACATACAATTTTAATGATAGAATAAACTTTATTTTATAAAAATCGGTTCAGAAACGGCTGAAATATCCATAAATATATTTGTATTCAACATGTTCTTCACCGGCAATCACCGGGCGATATTTAGACTTTTTAGAAAAATGTCAAAAAATGCTCGAAGACTACTTTGAAAAAAATCAGAATAGGTTTTTAAAAAGTCGTTGATGATATCTCTATTGAATCATTATTTTAACAAACATTAAATGCACAATTTTGTATAAAAAAAGGCTAAAACCAATGATTTTTTTAAATAGCGCCCTCTTGAGTTGTAACGGCTCTTTTTGAATGATAACAGGGGTTTTACTTAGTCGTTTGTAATTGTATATACTTTTCGAGCATGGTGAAGTTATAACTATTACTTTGTACCGTAATGGTGCCGGTTTTGGTTACTAAAGTTAAGTTTGACCAATACTCAACTATCCCTTTAATAGCTACCACGCTATTCTCTTGGGAAATTTCTTGAAGGAACTATAGCGTCTAGATGGCTTAATTTTCACAATTCGGCTCTCTATATGTAATTTTTCCGGAAGAAAAAGAATTTGGCAGTCATTTCTCATGAAATCAATACATTTTGGGGTAATTAGTTAATATCTAATCCTGGGAACGCCCCTTTTAAATCGCCAAAATGTGACGTCATCTAAAGAACGGACTAATGAACTAAATTCTGTAGATGACGCGTCATGACGTAAGCCAATGAATTGTCAATCACATGTCGATCACGCTGCCGATTCCGTACCCTAAATGTGGGTGGGGCGTAAACTGGCTGCTAAGTGAGATTTGGCATCAGAAAACTAGTCTTAAATCACTACTGTGTTTATTTTCATGGATATTTTTTTCGGCAGACCTATGTTTCAAGTCATCAACTATGGAATAAGTGTCAAAGTACGTTGTATTCTTTAGGTCCATAATAATAATGATAATCTACTCGATTGTTATATACCGCCTAATATGATTGATCATTTTTTCTTAGCGTATTGATAATACGATTCGTCGGTTTAGAAAAAGCGCGCTTAGGTAGTCACTTTTCTTTAAAGGTATGGTGAAATCCCGGCTTTGATTCAGGTTTATAGCTTTGAATATGTGCCTATATTGATATACCACACTTTTTTTTTCAAAGAAATCCTTTAGTTAGGCCAAAAAAGGTAAATTTCATGCAACTTTTTGGCGTCGGCGTTCCATGAACATTTATTTTTAGAAATTTCAAATTTGAACTTCATTTTCCGAAAGAGCGTCAAAAACAATGACCAAATATCAAAAATCAATTGAATATGTGAAGTATTGGCTGAGATATGCCCATCCAAATTAATTTTACTTCAATGGGCAATCAGTGTTATAGAGCTCTGTTTCATAAAGTTATTACCAGAGCATTATAACACTGATTGCCTATTGACAACACATTCATTTGGATGGGCATATCTCAGCCAATACTTCACATATTCAATTGATTTTCGGTATTTGGGCATTTTTTTTTGACGCTCTTTCGGAAAATGAAGTTCAAATTTGAAATTTCTAAAAACAAATGTTCATGACGTCATAGATGACGTCACAGACTGCATGTGAGTATGGAACGCCGACGCCAAAAAGTTGCATGAAATTTACCTTTTTTGGCCCAACTAAAGGATTTCTTTGAAAAAAAAGGTGTGGTATATCAATATAGGCACATATTCAAAGCTATAAACCTGAATCAAAGCCGGGATTTCACCATACCTTTAATACGGGGATTGAAATCCATGTAAATATGTAAGTTTTGCTAAAACGTTTTTGAAACATATTTCTGTGGTTGCTTGGAATATGGATTACTAAAAATCAATCACTTTTACATAACAAATATTTATATTTGGATGATGGTTCCGTTTAAAAGGAGACCCATTTATTTTATTTTGCTTCTCTTTTTCATATACGCTCTCGTGTCGAAGGTACGAAAAATATATATTAAGCAAATAATTACCGTTGGTGAAGGTGATGGGACAAACTATCACTTCCGAGGCGATCTGGATGTAGCTATCTTTCCGAAGCGCAGCTGAGGAAAGATAGCGTATACATTCAGATCGCCAAGGAAGTGATAGTTTGCCAACGCCTGAAACCAAAAGGTGATTATTTGCTTTATATTCCACATCAATTATTTTGATCACAAACGACCTATAACTAACACAAAGGGCTAAAAAGTTTGGAATATTGGGCAATTGATCGAGTCTTTTATTTTAATTTCGTCAATCCTGCACATGAACAAGATTTATGATTAAAAGTCAAAGACGCTTATACCATTGTCTATTAAGCGTAGCCGCGCGCAAACGTTGCACATCAGCGCGCTACCTTTCTGCGCACTAACGCGCGCATGCGTATACTTGCGCGCGAACAATTGAATATCTACACAGTGCAACGCACTTTTACCGACTATCTAGTGAGTGCAACGCACTTTCACCCAAAATATCTACACAGTGTAACGAACTGTTCTTCTCCCATCAATGATGGGCGAAACTATATTTCATCACGTGATTAACTTTTGACCAATCGTAGAGCAAGATTCTTAGTACGTGGAATATAATGTTTTATATCGTACTTCCATTTTGTAAAATTTGATAAAATATGCATACCCAAACATGCCCATAACAAAAAACACTCAAATATACACAGAACACATAATTCCCACTAACAAATATAAGTGAACCAGCAAGTAGTACAGCATATCATTTATATAAACATTTATTTATTGTTCTCAGTTCTCACAAAGAGGAGGGTGACATGTTTGCGTAAAAACTCGGGTAATAAACATTAGAATGTAGTCAGATGTTATGGGTAGTGCAAAATTCACTGACTTAGGTTATTAAAATAGATACGTAGATACAAAATTATGTATTATGTTTTGTGCAATAATTTGGAATAACAGGTCCATATCATAAATCATATATGTTTTCGTATCAATATTTATCATACAATTGAGTATATTATTATCTAAAAATATTCGTATCTGTGTACAGTAATTTTTTTTTTTTTGACATGGAATGTGTTAACAATACTCCTTGAATGATGAAATAAAAATGTATGTTGATACTGTTTGAAAGACTCTAATGGTCTATGATATCGTGAAGTACTTTAAAGGGATAGTTGAGTTCTGGTAAAAGAGAGTACAATTTTGGTCAAATTGAATTTTAGTAACCAAAACCTGCACCATTACATTACAAACTAATAGTTATATATACAGTCTTGATATACAGTCTCTCGATTTAGTAAAAAGCCTTTTATCATTCAAACAGAGGCGTTCAAACTCAAGATGACGCTCTCTAAAAACAGATTGGCTTAAACCATTTAAATTAAAATATTGTGCATGTGAATGTTCGTAAAAATAGTGATTAGATAGAGAGATAATCAACAACTACTAAAAATCTTCTTTTGAAATTTTTTGAAAAGAGGAAGCATTTTTTAAGAAATTTGTAACGGTTGGTTCAAAATTAGCTAATATTTGTGGGGGCCCCACATTTATTACAAATGGTTACGTTTATGGATATTTCGGCCGTTTCTGAACCGATTTTGATCAAATAAAGTTTATTCTGTCACTAAAATATTATGCTCTTTCAAATTTTACACTCAGTTTTTCATTATCTCACGACAAAATTATTATGTGCAGCGCCCTCTCTACCAAAACTCAACTATCCCTTTAACAATCATGTAACCATCATTCGGATAATGTTGTTTCATTTTATGGAGAATACCAATCAATTTACAAAGATAATACATTTATAATCCTACACTAATTATACAGTAATACATAATACAATAAAAAATTACTTGATAAGCATAATCATAAATGACTAGGATTAAATGATTAGTAAACATACATATATTTGAAACATTTAATTTATAATTCGTGAGTAAAACATGAATAATAGCATGAAATGTGTAATCTTAATCATTATTATCCAGTGTGATGTGATATAAAATCCTCAGTTGTTACCTAAGTTGTCAGTGTTTAAAGGTAAAGGCCAGTTTTGGAAACGCCCCCCTCTCAAAAAAATGAAATGGAAGCTCTTATTACCAATAATGTGAAATTATATAATTATACTAATATAGGATCATCCAAATTTGCCCAAGAAACCGCCTACTAATTGATATATTTGCAAAATTCGATATCTATTCCAATGAGATAGATATCGCCAACGAGGAATCGTCCATACGCTACGTGTATTACGACCACGCGGTTTTCTTCCGATATTTCTGTATTTAACGATGCTTAGGTTCGGATTTTACCACACAAGCCCTATTTCAATACATATTCAACAATAATGATAAATATAGTTGTATTCGGCTACTTTCCCGAAACTGGTCTTAGGCTTTAAAGGAATCTAGTAACATTGTCCAAATCCTTAACTTATCCAAATGGAATTCAAGCGGTTCCCTCATACCTTGTTGTATTACAGAAGCATGGGACAGGTTTTGTCTTTTCGAATTTCCCTTTCATTACAAAAATATATTTACGAATGAAGAGTTAAACTATTCACTGGATAGTCGTAACCGTGTGCAAGGTCAACGCAATGAGTAAGTGAATATCACTTTGCATTTTCGCTCACTACTCGGCCATATAAACGTCCATTAAACATGAGATTTTGACACAATACCCCTTGGACATACCAACAATATACATTGCATCAACCATTCATCACTTTTTGCACATGTCAACAAAGCTACTAGAGGCCCTTTAAAGGGACATTTCCACCAACATATAATCACCTTTGATTATGTTCTCTAAACGTTAAAACACAATTTCATGCAAATACGACCAACATTGGCCTTTTGAGCAAGGGATGAGCAACATTCAAAGTCACTCGCTGTACGGGATAATCCCATTCATCGCGAACACCATGGAGGCTGCCATTGGTGTTTATGAAACTCGGATCGCTCTATGATGTGATGTCAAACCCGAACTACTCTTTTTGTTGGCTCACGTTTGGCCTTGTGTTTGTGCACAAACCCCGCGAGCTGCCAGAGCTAACAAAAAGAGGCGGAGCTTGTTTGTTCGGGTTTGACGTAGCATTTCGGCGCGAACAATTAAAAATCCGGGTTTCAAAAAATATAATGGCAACCTCCACGCTATACGCGATGAATGGGATTAGCCCATACAGCGATTGACTTTGAATGATGCCCCTCCTTTGTTCAGAGGGCAAACATTGGACATATTTGCATGAAAATATGTTTTAATGTGTAGAGAAATTAATCAAAGGTAAATAGATGATGGGGAAACTTTCCCTTAAAGCTTCTGCACGATGATTCCGTGGACATGGTGGAACAATGAAGAAGGGTACATAATTAAAGATGAAATGCTTTCGTTCAAACTATATAATCATTTATAATAAATAGTTATCAAAACGTTGTGCCGTGAACAAAATAATGCTATGCATGTTGCGCAAAGATATTGCTAGTGTCAAATTATGCATGAACAACAATCAAAGTGTTATGCAAAACCACTCAAGAAATTAATCTTCAACAATGCGAAATAATTACGATTTAATTTGCCGAAATAAAATGATATGAACATTTTCATGAATATTTCGTTTTTCAAAATACGTCTTGATACAAATTCATCAATGTATTATATGTGGTAGTCTGGGTCAGGGGGAATATGTCGGACGTGATTGTCTTGTCAGGATATAAACACTGTAGACACAAAGACTCAGATCACACAGAAGAAGTAGGGGTGAAAGAATATTTATTCTTCCGCAATGCGAAAGTATAGCACCCGTGAAAGAAAGAACAATTAATATAGGAAAACAGAAAACCCTGCGAATACAAAATAAAATGAGAAACAAAAGAAAGATAGACATGAGTACAGAACTTATGTACATCTTCATGACTACATTAATTATTACAATGTGACTTCTCATCAAAGTATTCCAGTACCTCATTAATATGAAACTAATATCATACAACGGGCTTCATATGGGTAACAGTACCACTAAAGTTATTATTATCAAGAATATTAATTAATTAAATCCTAGCAACACATTATTTACTAATTAATTTCACTATAGAAAGCGAGAATAAACTAATGAAACCCAAGTTGAATATTTGTCTAACATTTACCTTAGACCCAAGTAACAGGATCAGTCCCAATAATCATAAACAAACATTACTCATTGACGCTTGTCATTAATTATTATCTCCATATTATTTATCAAAAATAAATCATCATGTCTCGCACCAAACTCGGAACAAGTTGAAATCAATATCATAATGGCTATCAACATATATCGTCAGAGTATAAAAGTATAAATGAGGACTCTCTTTATAATCCATTACTAACCACTATAGCTCAGCCATCCTGACTTACCCTACTCAAACAAAGCAAAACAATGATCCTCTCGATCGCCTGCTCTCTTAGCTCGACTGCACCACAGTTGCACTGTCTGTATGAATATGACCTAAGCATAATCAATATATAGTACATACCAACCTAAAACCAACAACGACCTCTTTTCCAATACGTAAGCCTCACTTCAATGCATACAAATCATTACTTTTACTTCAACTAAACAATAATAATATACATATTTACACCATCAATCAACTCAAGATCATAAACCATTAGTATATGCTTATACACCGCCAATGGAAGCAGCCCTAAATCAGTGTATGAGTAACCAAACAATTATTATATGATCACCTGTGTATTTATATACCCAAAACCTGATGAACAATTAACATTCAAGTGAATTAAGTTCCCACGTAACCAATAATAAATCATACTCTATATATCCAGTGATCAATACACCATGTTCATCCGACATAATTATCATACTACCCAGGGAATAAGCGTAACAGATGCATCAATAGAACGAACATTAATTTCATCCCTAATATTAACACAGACATCAATTAATTAACTATTCGTACCTGATGTTACCGCTTAACTTTGGTTCTTCCTCAACTGGTGTCTCGATCACCCACTCAATCTTGCGATGAGACCACCAACACTCCTGGTTCACAGCACGAACCCTTCATTAAAATAATTAATCATGGATAGTACTAGTACTATCCATGAATTAATGAAGTACTAATACCCCAGTCACACCGCAAACTGAATCCAGACCGACACGAGATCGAATAATTCGGGGGCGTTGCGGGGACGTTCGGGGTGCTAGCGGTTTGGTGTCGAAGTGGTATCGGAATTGTCGGTCTGTTGTCGAGGTCCAGTTCGGACTCCGACAAAGTATCGGGGTGCTTGCGGGGACGTGTCGGAGTCGTGTCGGGGACGGTTCGGGGAATGCGGGGAGGATTCGGAGTGGATTCCATCTGGTGTCGGAGTGAAAATTCGGGCTGGGTTCGGTTTTGATGCCATTTGGATTCGGCCGAACTGAAACCGCAAGAAAAAAAAATAGAAATGTTGTACTCAAATGATGCCCGCAACTACACCAATACCAAACCGAATCAAGACCGAATAGCCCTCGAGCGATGCGATATTTACCCACTTATAAGCACATCCGGTATTTGGAAGAGGGTTGATATCTTGGGCATATTTACCAATAATTTTTTTCTGGAAAAAAATATATCCTCTATTGCTTTGAGCCGTGCTATGAATATAATTATAGTCAAGAAATTTGTTTAAATACAAGAACTAAAAGCAATAAAATGTATCAACTCACAAACTTTCGGCAACAGCATTATTATGTCTATGTGTAAGTGGCATGTTAGAGAGTCGATAATTGTGGGGTGACACACGCTCACACACACACACACACACACACACACACACACACACACACACACACACTTACGCTCATTCACACAACACGTACTAAAGATGCACTAATACAAAATTATATGTAATATAAAGACCACCATCCCATAATGTAAGTACTTAAGCTGAACTAATAGTTTAATTGGGGTTTTTTCATCATACTTGAAATATATTCATAATTGATTTCCATGATATATACCATTTTTATTTTATGAGTGGACCTCGTACACAATTATTACGTTATGTATGTTCACGATTACTTTGAAGAATGAACGTCCACTGATCATTCCGAGGTAATGACATGTCATGTGACCGAGTTATGTGCGAATTGCAACTCCCCTACTCATTACACCAACGTCATTCACAGTTGGAATTCTCCAATAGAGATCTTCGAAATTTAAATACGTTAAGCATACATCAAAACAACGTGCCCAAAACCTGTTCTTAAATTGGTGATATGAATACAACGAGGTATGTGACACTGCTAATAGATCCTTTGTAAGTAATTTATGAGTCTAGAAGTTAAGTAGACACAACTAAAAACATATACAATCACTAAAGATAAAACATTACTGCTGTTTAATGACTTTTTTATTTATATCATTATAATATTCAATTCAAACATATAAAGAAACTGACCAGATAATGTGATTGAAAAGGAGCAAAGAAAATAGGATTTCAACGGGATTTGAACCCGAGACCTCCGGATTGCTAGTCCGGTGCTCTTACCAACTGAGCTATAGAAAACCCCCGAGAAAACCCTAGTATGGCGCTCGTCCCTGAAACCCCTTAATTTTCATTGCTCGAGTGGTCAGAAGCTATTATAAACCTGACATAAGCCCGAAGGATAGAAATCAATTTGGTGATATATATTCGAGGGATCACCAAAGTGATACAGCTTTTTTAAATAATTGATTAAAACACATAAATAAACGGACCAGAAATATATATTGTGATTAGAATGGGATAATAATATTCAGTGAAATATTCCATAATTTCACGTTAAAAAAAAGCAACATAACATAGCCAGCTCCCTCCAAGTACAAGTCATATGTTGTTTCATTTGACATGTTTAAGTTCAGGATTACTTCATCTTGTACTTTGACAAAGAATCATAAATCAGACAAAAATTCGCAAACAATCATTTTCGTAATGTTGAGTTGGGAAATAGAACATGAAACTGATATCAGAAATGATTATCGTTCAGATGTAGAGTAAACCCAAGTGATATCTATACTAGTGGAATGAATTCGGGCTGCGTTCCATGTGAGTTCGGAATTGTCGGTTTCATGTCGGGGTCCATTCAAATATTATCGGGGTCGTATCGGTCTTGATTCGGCCGAATGCAAACCGAATTCACGCGATGAATAGAAGACCGAATGATTTTGGTGTGACTGCTAGCCCCAGTTCGGTCTCTTGTCGGAGCCCGATAAAGCGAAATGTGTAATTTAGTTCGGTTTGGTGTCGGTCTGGGTTCGGTCTTGCGGTGTGACTAGGGTATAAATAACATCTATCTCACAAACAACTATCACAACATCTAACATATACAATTACCCAACAACTCTTTAATAAAACTACATGTAATGCATCCCAAATACTAAAGTAGAATTATGTCTATATAGCTCAAAAGCATAATTACCATGAGGCAAATATTATTATTGATCTTAGGTCAATCTCAGAGTATCACTCTCCAAATAATAATAATAATATAATTCCCCTTAGTTTCTCAATCAATCACTACTTTATGCTTGTAAGTAATTATCCCACACTTCACCACACAATCTGCATTCTACAAAACTATATCTACACAAAGATATAAAACATGTCTAACAACCAATAAATCAAACTAACGGTTAACCAAATAAAAGCTACCAAAAGATCATCTCCTAAATAATTGAGTTCGACATCTACCTTATTCTCAAAGTTCAACAATTAATTATCAGAATTCAATATTTCCAAGAAACATATATGACTCTTACAACTTTAAGGAATAGTTAATGATATCTCATACACTGTTATAAACATAGATATATAGTTCAACATACCTCTCAAAGAAGAATCAAAGATATATAACACTCAGCACCCCTAGCCTGCAGCCTCCCTCGATTGTCTGCCTCATGTCCACCTCACTCAACGGTTTATTGCAGCAATGAGGGCACATGGGCAATGGTGCAGTATAAGGAAGGGTGATCTGGACCTTATTACCTTAGACCATTACATTATTCATTCTCCTTCATAAGTTTTCCTACTGAATTCCCTAAACTTATATTCATAACCAATGTCAAAATATGACTTTGTTTACAGTACAACTGCATATTACTCATGATTTTATACAAAACAGTGTAAATCATCTCATATAATGTACGGACTACATTATATATATGTGGAACTATATTCTATACAATGTATATTCTATACAACAGTAAACACATGTCATGTGTTTACTGTTGTTGGTACTTCCTGCCAACACACTCTATACTCATGTTGTGCAACTAATGGTCCAAATCCTTTGATCTAACCCCCTTCACCTGGACATGTGCACGGTCAGCCTCTTTGTGCAGGGGCTATACACAACATATATCACAGCCATTTAAAGGTGCATTCAGCCTTTTGCTTACAAGTATATAATGGTATAACAACAGTCAGTGCATGATCTCAATCTCTGTATACTTATTGTAATATAAATCTATGTCATAATATAAACACGTATATATATTATTCAGATTCCCACATATATACACTTTTGTTTTTATTTTATGTCAGCTTTATTTCAAGAGTGACAAAATGATTTTATCGGGTTTTTTGTTTGTTTGCATATGAACACTTCATTCAGTCACAATTATCAAAAGCTCTTTATTTGGCGTTTGAATCCTCTACGGTACTCGTGCCTCATGATTTTCACGGACCTTGCATGTGGAAGCGGGAAAAGTCCGGCCGTGAAATAATACGTCCGGTCGGACATGATCCGCGCGCACAGATTTTGTCCGACTTTCCGATATATTACTTTTGGTTGCTAACTTCAATTTTCAAAAATATGGTTGCAAACAAAAATAACCCTCACCCAAACTCAAAATATGGTGTTAATTCATCTTGTATTTGGTGGCTTTGGATAGATTTGGTGGTTATAGTTAGATTTGGTGGCTTTCATTAAATTTGGTGCCTAAAACTATATATGAAAACTGAACATGCTGAAGTTAGCATCAATCTACCAAATTTGCACTGCCCGGACTGACCCCGCGGCTGGATTAATTCCGCGACCACAACCCGACTACTAGATCGACCTCACTTGTGTTTGTTATTCTTTGGGTTCTCGAAGAACATGAAGTCCTGTAATGGTAATATAAAGAGAAAAGGAGAGAGTTGGTTTATATGTAATTTAAATATATGACATACAAATTATGAATGTGCGCATCCTCTTGGTGCTATATATGACAATCGTTTTCACCGTCATCAATAGGCTACTTTCATCGTCATCTTCATCATCATCTTCATCATTATCATCATCATCATCATCGTCATCATCATCATCATAATCATCACATTATCAACATCGTCATCACCATTATCATCGCCATCCTAGCCATCATTACTGATGATGACGATGATGATCATTATTATCATCATTATCATTATTCTCATCTTCACCACGGTCACCACCACTACCACCACCACCACCTTCAGCATTATTACCGTTATCATAATACTTAAAGGGATTTGGTAACATTGTACACATCCTCAAAATCCAATCGGAATTCTAGCGGTTCTCTCTTGTTGTATTTATATTAACAATAAAAGTATGGGACAGGTTTCAGTTTTTCAAATCTCCCTTTCGTAAAAAATATATTTATGATTGAAGCTTTCAGATGTCAAATTATTCAATGGATCGTCAGAACCGTGTGTAAAGTGAGTGCAATGAGTTAGTGAGTGTCACTTTGCATTTTTGCTCATGATTCGGCCATATAAAGTCCATTTAACTTGAACTTTTCACACAACACCCAGTGGACATATCAGAAAAACACAATATACATTGTAAAAAACCACTCATCGCTGTTTGCACATGTCAACAAAATTACTAGATCTAGTAACTCTGTTGACATGCGCAAAAAGTGGTGAATGGTTGACGCAATGTATATTGTTGTTATCTCATATATCCACAGGGTATTGTGTAAATTTGAAGTCAAATGGACATTGCATGGCCAAGCAATGGGCGAAAATGCAAAGTGATACTCACTTACTCACTGCACTCACTTTGTACACGGTTTTAAAACTCCACCTGAGTTTTTCTATCTGAATACTTCAATCGTACATATCTTTGTAACGAAAGGGAAATTTGAAAAAACCGAAACCGGTCCCATGATTGTATTTTTAGTACGAATATAACAAGGTATTTGGGAACCGCTAGAATTAAAATTTTATTTTGAGGATTTGGACAATGTTACCTTTGTCCCTTTAAGGTAATGGAATAGATAATAGAATTTCACAAAACCGAAGAAACTTGCTTTTGCTTTACTTACAATGAGGAACGTGCTTGCGAGAAGAACTGCCTTCATCTTGACGGCCATATCCTTCGGGACTGGAGGCAAAATCAGAAAACAAAACGTTTTAACTTGGCATAATCATTATGGATCTAAATTGTTCGTTTAGTCTACACCCAATAGGTCTGCATATTCTATTTCTAATTGATTATTCACCATGTGGCTGGAAATGTTATCTTCCCACTTCAAAATTGAATCCATCCCCTTTCCAATGATTATTTCCAATTACATACTGGTTGTAATGTAATGATGTTCATAAGTGCAAAGAAGTAACATTTAGAAGTTCGCAATCCAAATAATAGAAGTGGTCCATGTTATTCTATGTTGTACCAGATAAACCCTTAAAGGGGTAGTACAGTTTTGGTAAGGCTTTACTTTAGAAACCCAAACCTGCACAATAACATTAAAAACTAATAGTTATAACTCCACCATGCTCGAAATGTATTAAAAAAAGTACAAACGATTATTAGTGAAAGCCTATTATTCAAAAGAGCCATTAAAACACAAGAGGGTGCTTTCTAAAATAACATTGGTTTCTACGATTTTGTATACAAAATTATGCTTGTAATTTTTTTCTTCAAATAATGATTAAATAGAGAGATCATCAACAACTATTAAAAAACCTCTTTTGAAAATTTGGAAAAGTGTATTAGAATGTTTACATTTTTTTTCGATCGAATATATTTATTGATGTTTCAGCCGTTTTTGATATTAAAAAAAGAAGAAGTTAATTCTGTCATTAAAATTGTAAGCTCTTTCGAATTCTACACTCAGTTTGTCATTATCTCACCAAAAACTTATTTTGTGCAGCGCCCTCTATACCAAAACTGAACTACCCCTTTAACCGACTCGTTATTTGGCTGACATATTTATTGGAAATCGAATAGGGCAATAATTATACATGCATATATTTAAAACAATGTTCTTACTTGGCCGTGAATAATATAACATCCGGAATATCAACGCAATGTTTATAAAGCAATTACACTGTTTTTTCTTTACACTTCTAAATGATCGCTATAATAAATACATATCTTCTAACATTATCAACAATATTTCCTTAGCCCTTTATAACGTTATTGTTACATTGGTCAACGGATCCACACACAATGAACCTATGTAATTATGTGTGTTACATTCAAATTGCAGGCCCGTAGCCAGGGGGTTCGTTGGGTCCGTTGGGTCCGTTGGGTTGCCCCCTCCCACCCCCGTCCCCTAAAAAACTAATCAGAAAGGACAACTTTTGCATCGGTCTTGGCCATCTAAACCAGTGGTCTCGGGAAACGAATGATCATGTTGACGACCCTCCCCCCCGCCCCCCCCCCCCCCCCCCCAACCCCAACCCCTCTTATACAACCAGTGGTCTCGGTCTCGGTCACGTTTGTGTAAATTTCGCAACCCCCTTGAAAAATCCATGGCTACGGGCCTGTATTCGCAATATCTCCTGTTTTTAATGATAATAGAATCAAGGAGGTTAAATGTAAATGCATGACTAAGCTAAATGATGATGGAACTCACATTCGACGGCAAAGTTATCAGCTTGAGTGACAGCCTCACGTATCCAGCCGCCCCACTGCTTCGAAATCTTCCCCACTTCGTTCTTCATGTCAGGCGTAAAAATCTGAACAGAAATACATATTACAAACATGGCAAATGGGGACACGAGGATAAAATACTTGGCATCATAGCCATTCTCACCAACATCATTATCATCATCATCATCATCATCATCATAATCATCATCATCATCATCATCATCATCATCATCATCATCATCATCATCATCATCATCATCATCGTCATCGTCATCATCAACACCACTGTCATCATTATCGTCTAGGTAATCGTCATCCATGTGGTCATCATCATCATCATCATCATCATCATCGTTTCATCATCATCTCATAATTTCATGTTATTTATCATCATCTTCATCATCATCTTCATCATCATACTCATAGCATATCGACATTATCCATTCCATTACATTCTACATCGTCATCATTATCAGTAGAGAGGTTAAGAGTAGTTAACTTGGTATCCAGTCAGCTAAAGGTTCGATGTCTTTGTTCGTTAAGGGACTATCATGATTTCGTCCCGGGGGAGGGGGTGGGGGGCACTCATGTATAATGTAAGACGGGTATGTGCCGCTTACAAGACCCCCGTTTTCACGCCCGATTGCCGCTCTCAAGATACCCGATTTTCAGAAATTGCCGCTCCATAGACCCCCGGAATGACTTGGCTAGTTGAGTAGCCCATTATTCTTCTTCTAATCACTGTTGGACAACCATTTAAGGGTTTCCGTAGGTCTTTGGTATAGCTCCATCAAGTCCATGTATTTTGTAGATTTAGTCTGCTCCTTAGACCCCTTAACTCTTGTTTCAGGGTTTTTGTAGCTCCAAAGACCATATATGTTGTGCTTGTAGTCGGCTCTTAAGATCCCTATTTCAGAGTTCCGTGAGGCACACCCCCGTCAAAAAATAATTCGAGTGCCCCCCCCCCCCCCCCCCCCGGGGATTTCTTATTAATCATGGATTGGTTTACTAAAATTATTCTAATGGTACGCACGATTCTTAACATAATTGCTGTCCATGATAACCTAAAGTGACCGGGCTTAGCTTAAGTTTTTTTTTTACCCGATTCTAGTCATATCACTATCATATATAAAGCCCACGGGTGGGGTGTACCCGTGTATATTTTCAATACGGGTATGTGCCGCTTCAATGACCCCAGGCATGAATGACCCCCTTTTTTCACAGAGGATCGGGCCGCTCCTAAGGGTCCCACTTTCACCCAAAATGCCGATCGCCGTCGGTTTGCTGTTTTATTTACAGTTGGAGAGGAAAGGGTAAAAGGATTCAATATTCCACACATTGTCCCTTGTAAAATTCCAAAATTATAAACCACTTACTGTATAATCATTTCTAATTGAGTAATTTACAGGGGTATCCCAAGATTGTCATGGTGCTCTAATTGTTGGATGATATTATTTCAAATCAGAATCTTACCCTAAAATTGATGTCGTTCTGACAGCAGATTGTCTGGCATCGACAGCAATGACCACGAATCTTGAGGACGGTCTGGTCGCTCTCGTTCCTGACATCGAAGCATGGGGACGCGAAGCTCACGCTGTGGAGGAAGGATTCAAAGTGATCTAGTTAAACTGTATCGGCATATGCGAACACTGAGAAAGGCTTGATAAATTGTATAGTAATCTTGGCGTGCAAAACACGGACAGTTTCTTCAAAGTATGCAGATATTTTAAAGGCAATATGACAATCCTATGCCCTGACTGCGGCCACCCCCCCCCCCCCCCCCCCCCCACCCACCTAAGTCCCCAATGTATATTTGTAAATTTGTTGACATGTGCCAAATCTGGCAAATGGTTCATGTACAATGTGCATTCCCATGATCTGATATGCCTACTGAGTGATGTGTTGAAATTCCACGGTAAATTGATGTCATATGACCGGGTAATGAGCATGGGGTCGTTTTATAACTAATTGCACTAACTTTGTACACAGTCAAAAGTCTTGCAAAATGGCAGGCGACTGTTGGGGGCAAGCATCTAATGTAATTCTTTATTTTTACACAGATTTTCCCCCTTTTGTTTGGTTATTTTGGAAGGTCAGATTATTAGGGGTACGTCCCCCCCCCCCCCCCCCCCTCCCCCTGTGCCCCTCGGCGCTATGCCACTGGATATATAGTTCAAAATCTAAAATCTTACGTTTGTCTGACGTAACCAAGGACCTCTCCGGATTCCGGGATCTCCACCTCGATGAAGTATGAGCAATGGCCTCCAGCTAAAGCGCAGCAACTGCAACCTGCACAACACTTGAACACCCGGCTTAAACGAAGAACCTCCTATATGCAGGGAACACATGCAATATCAATAAGCTTTATATTATACAGATGTTAACTGGTGGTGGGGGGAACATCACGGACTGTTTCTCTCCAATTAGGGATTTGAAATGCTATTGAGGGAAGTGTATTAGTCCTGCTACACAGTCGAGGGAAATATTGTCTGCACGAAATAGCTTTTCGAATCCCGAAAGGAACGTTCCATGATGTTACCGACAACAATTAAGGCTAGTAATGTTATATGAATTAGTTTGGTACAAACACCTTTGAAATGTTAGCCTGTAAGCTCGATTGGAAATAATTGTGGCTTTACGAAGTGATATGGTGATCCAAGTCAGTGAGACGTCATGAAAATTACCACTCTTTGATTACATTACACCTGCTATCGATATCATTGCTTTCTGGTTTGCCATAGATGACAAACGAAAACCATATGTATCGATATATCGCGGCTCTGATGAGTGTTACGTCATTCCATTCTTTCGTGAGGGGTCAATATAGGGCCTAAATTTTCGATCCTAGCAGAATCTTCTTCAGAGGCTATAAAGTGACGATTATACAAACGAAAACAACATATACACATAGAGGTACACATGTAAACAACTAAGAAAGGGGGGGGGGGACATGGAACAATGAAAAGGCTGTGAGTCGCCAATTCTTTCGTGTTACATACTGAATGACATTGAAATCACGTGACTGTGTTAAGGCACACTCTAAATTACAAGGATTTAAAATTAAATCTATTAGATTTACTTTTAAATCTTTCTTCGGCTGTGGTTAGTGACCAGCCGATCATGATTTAAAATAAATATTTTGTTGGATTTAAAAAATATAAATCCAGATAGATTACAAATTAAGCCCTTTTGGATTTGTTTTATGAATCCTTTTAGCTTATTTTTCACTCTTTGAGGGATTGAAACGAGGGTTATTTCAATCTTATTGGGATTAAAACTTTTTTAATCCATAAAGGATTTAAAATCTAATAAATCCAGTTGAACTGAAATTAAATCTATTAGATTAACTTGTAAATCTTTCTTCGGCTGTGGTTAGTGACCAGCCGATCATGATTTGAAATAAATCTTTCGTTGGATTAAAAAAAATATAAATCTGTTTAGATTAAAAATGAAGCCCTTTTGGATTTGTTTTGTAAATCCTTATAGCTTTTTTTTCACTCGTCGCGGGATCGAAACAAGGGTTATTTTAATCTTATTAGGATTAAAACTTTTTAAATCCACCTTAGTTATAGCCTCTCACTGCCTCGTCAGCCCGCTCAGCTCACGGCGTCGTGATGCTCTCTCAACGCGAAGCGCTCGCGCGGCACCGAGCCCTAGCTTGAGTTGTCTCTAACCCGTATCGCAAACCGTCATCTCCTTCCCTACAACCTAACCTACAGCCACACAGGCTCCTAACAGCAACCACACATGTCTTACAAACTAATATTCTGACAATAAAGAATGGCCACACAGGCAAATAATACTGTTCCACACAGGAGAAAAGCACATTTTACGGACTTCTTCCGACAAAACCGCCAAGTTGGCCACGGGTGCGAAAACTGATCTTTCGAATACCGCAGTAGGTCACGTGTGAAATATCTCTGTTCTCATTCGTCAAATCTCCGATAACCTGGCGTTATTTTCCAATCCTTTGATGGATTGAAAATCACACCGTGGCCGTCGATTAACAATTAAGTCTTCATAGATTTACAAATAATGTAAGTGTATTTATTTTGTTTTAATCCAAGCTACGATTAAGATTTTAAATCCCTGTAATTTAGGGTGCATTCAATGACTCGTACTTGAGTAAACCATGTCTTTTCTAATGAATATTCTTATAAACATTATAATAAACATTTTATTAAACATTTAAACTATAGACCGGTGGGCTCTGCACTTCGATAAAGAAGAAACAATAGTTGTCCTAGCTGTTCACTCAGTTGTAATAAGTTGCGATTCTTTTAGCTAAAGAAAAGGAAAATGTTAACATGAATTCCTTACCCTCCCCATGTTGTCTGTGATGTTGATAACGAAACCTCTAGCTGGCCCACAGCATATCCGCATACAGTCACCAGATACTGAACAAGGGTTAGAAGTATACAAAATATTCTGTTTAATTCTTACCATTATATAAAACAACAAGTATACTACTCCTGCTACTAATTGTACTACTACTGATTCTAGTATACTATCACTACTTATACTACTACTACTACTACTACTACTACTACTACTACTACTACTACTACTACTACTACTACTACTACTACTACTACTACTACTACTACTACTACTACTACTATCTACTACTACTTCTACTACTACTACTTCTTCTTCTACTACTACTACTACTACTACTACTACTACTACTACTACTACTACTACTACTACTACTACTACTACTACTACTACTACTACTACTACTACTACCACTACTACTACTACTACTACTACTACTACTACTATCTACTACTACTTCTACTACTACTACTTCTTCTACTACTACTACTACTACTACTACTACTACTACTACTACTACTACTACTACTACTACTACTACTACTACCACTACTACTACTACTACTACTACTACTACTACTACTACTACTACTACTACTACTACTACCACCACTACCACCAATACCACTACCACTACCACTACTAATATTGCTACTGCTGCTGCTACTACTACTACTACTACTACTACTACTACTACTACTACTACTACTACTACTACTACTACTACTACTACTACTACTACTATACTACTACTACATCTACTACTACTACTACTACTACTACTACTACTACTACTACTACTACTACTACTACTACTACTACTTCTACTACTATTATTACTGCTACTACTACTACTACTACTACTACTACTACCACCACCACTACCACCAATACCACTACCACTACCACTACTAATATTGCTACTGATGCTACTACTACTACTACTACTAATACTACTACTACTACTACTACTACTACTACTACTACTACTACTACTACTACTACTACTATACTACTACTACATCTACTACTAC
>JBAMJV010006714.1:0-37599 GCA_037951105.1 Echinarachnius parma
GTCAACACATTCCTGATGATCATACATGAACATAGACATAATTTGAATATTTTCCATTTTATTTTTTGCCAATTTGCATATTCAAAGTGGCGGATAAATAGACAAAATGGCCGCTAAAATAACCTATTTTGAGTAAAATCTGAATTATTTCATAATACATTACGAAATATTGGTATATTGGTGGCTTGTTATTCACAAAGATCATTGTCAACACATTCCTGATGATCATACATGAACATAGACATAATTTTAATTATTTTCCATTTATCTTTTGCTAATTTGCATATTCAAAATGGCGGATAAGAAACAAAATGGCCTCCAAAATAGCCTATTTTGAGTAAAATTTGAATTATTACATAATACATTACGAAATATTGGCAGAGTGGTGTGCTTGCTATTCACAAAGATCATTGTCAACACATTCCTGATCTTCATAGCCTACATGAACATACACATAATTTAATAAAATAGTATTATACATATTTATGTATATCTTGTGTTTTTAAATTCTTAGAATACTTAAGTGTATCAACAAATTATGTCATACTCATTTGCCAATGATGATTAATTCAGATATGGACAAAAACAAAAGTGCTACCAGATTGATAAATTATAAAATGGACACATCAATTAAGAGTAAATGGACAGGGATAGCCTGCAACAATTTTAAAATTTGTTTTCTACTTTAACTTGAATTACTTTATGTCTTATGCATGTTTTTGTGAAAATAAAATTAATCCATAACTATTCAAAATCAAGGAGGCAGAGTTGAATGATTTGGATATTCGACGTTGGCGGCCGTTGTATATTTGCTCATTTCCATATTTAACTGGTGGTAATGGTAGTTTATCTCATAATCTATAGTACTAAAACATTTTTTTCACAATACATTTAAATTCCTAAGATACCATTACGTGAAAATGTTCATTTGATCACTCTTCTTGAATGTGTTCTGTGTTTTAGTGTAGGTCACTTTGAATATCGAGATTAAGAATTGTACCATCACAATTCATCTTACACGCAATTCCTTTGAGGAAACGCCCTTTCTTCTTTTGCTGAAGTGAGCTCACGTATCATTGTCATTTTGATTTACATTTCTTGCTGCCCGAGTCTGATCATTTAGACATTGCACGGATGCCTGACACGCACAGAACATTGTGCACGCTAATTTTGCTTTGTTGCATCCACATCCTGATGATTTGCATGGGATGTTACTAGCACAATTGCAACGTATAAGTCTCAGTATGTTTGCAGGTGCAAGTTTCACATTTGGTGGAGTGGTTACCGGGATGAGAGACTTTGTTGCTTCGTCTTTCATGTAACCAAATGCTGTGGGATCCAATGCCGAAGGATTCAATTCCAATGCACTCTTCCAAATCCATGTTTGAAGATGGGCACGCTTCACATTCTCTTTGAAAGCTTCAGTGGTTGGTGGCATTGCAGCAAGATTTGGGGTGTTGGTAGCCCCTGCTTTCCCGACCCGTGTAGTCCACACATTCAGTCGGGCATTTGACATTGTCGTAGCCTTAGGTTGTCCATAGCATGATGTTATGAGCGCTGTTGCATCTTTCATCACGTCGGCCATATCTGCATCCATTTCTCCAATCGATGGCAAAAGGAACCCTTTTTTCTGCCGCAGCACTTTTAGCAAAGATCCTTTGCCAACTCCAAAATGTGCACCAACAGTATCACAACCTGTCAGTGCGTGACCTGCTAACATGGAAGGGATGATGTCTCTGTGTCTGTCCACTGTGGCATGTATATCAATGACAGCTCTGTCTTTGATGGGCGACTCCATTGTCAAGGGTGACTGAAGGCCTTGCTTTTGGTAGAAATGAAGTAGAAGAACATACACATCTGTGTCGTCTGCAAGCACTTTGACGGATCTGCCTTCATCTGCCAGCATGATAGCCTGCTGCACAATAATCACATCAGCCTCCTCATGAGATGTGGCCATATCGTGCCGTTGGATTGGAACACCACCTGGACCTAGTTCAACAGGAGTGTCATCTTGGCTGGTGATCACAAGCTTGTGTTTTTTGATGAAACCTGCATCGCTTTGCAGATGTTGACAAATGATGTTTATCAACTGTTTCTTGTTCTGTGTGACTGTCAGAGTCAGTTTCTGAGACGGGAGGGGTGAAGTTGGACTTAGTTGGAAAACTCTGCAACCATCATTGCCTCTCGATATCCTGGTTGCACACTTGGTACTGTAATCATTGTACCTGTCAAAGACCAAGTACACATCACCAGACTTTAGTCTCTCTTCAATCTTGCCTTTGAATTTCGATACAAAGTCCATCACTGTTGGCTGCCGTGTTGGTGATGATGAAGGCCAAGTAGGAATCCAAAGGAGAGCACATCCATCGATCACCGTGCAAGTGTTCTCAATTGCCACATGTCTGGCTGATACTTCAACCTTTGTCTGGTTCTTCAAAGCAGCCTTGGACTTCGAGATACGCATATCTCCAGACTCATTAAACAGAGCTGTAGGGACTGGTGACAGCTCGCATGCCATTACATCTTGAAAGTCAACATCTCTGGAACTTGCTTGTAGACCTATCACGCGAGAGTATATCAACTTGGTATCGTATACCTTGGAATCGCCTACGTCTATTGATTTCTTCATGACAGCCATGGTTTGAACTTTCTTTGAAATTGTGTCGTAGAAACCTCCAGGCAATTTCCGTTCAAACTCACCCATTTGCTGAGCACCAATTTCAACTGCTCTGTCAACATTCACTGATTCGGGAGCAATCCGTCCATTGACCACATTGATGATGTTCTCTGGGTGCTTCTCTGGGTCCATTGGATTGATGCTGACGTCCAGTTTTCTGCGTAACCCGTCTCTGTCAGCTTGGTCTGAAGACATCCTTGCTGGAGCCTCTTCTTTGTGGACTGTTTTAGAGCCAGCAGACTTGTCTCTCAAGGTGGAAACATCTTCCACAAGTCTGCTACATATGTGCAAGCTGAGGGCCCATGTCTTGAGGGTTTCTGACTTTAGAGTGATGCCAACCACACCAGCTTTACCATGTCCATATCGCATGAATGTTGTCTCAATGAACATGTCGCTCCATATGCCATTCCATAACCCTTGAGTATGTCTCATCACATGACACCCTTTCATGAAATGCTGGAGTGCATTTCCTGGCAGGGCTTCCATGCGTCTAAGGTAGAGTAACCCGTATCGTGCGTAGTTCACATGTCCCGACGCAAAGAAGTAGGGCATCATGAGCTTCACTGCCTCCAGGTGTAGTGGCCAATCACCTTCTCGTTCAGCCCGTACATAGAGCATCATTATCAGAACTGGTTTGATCAGGTTGTCGACCCACATCTTTGTTGTGCGACTTCTCTTTGCGAGGTCCTCAAGAGTTGTCATGAGATCGTTGTGAGACTTCAGGTGTCCCTGCACAAGAATGTCTCTCAGTAGCTCCTCAGCTACCATGCGCATGGCTCTCATGTTCATGGGAAATTTCTTTCCTGTAAGCATTTTGCCCACACCTGCAAATGTAGATGCCAGAACATCTGCAAGGCCCGAGTCAGTCATCAATGTTCCGACTGCACCTACAAAACTCATCAGCATATGGGCAATTCCACGGTAACTGACGTTACAATGTAGGATTTTTACAACTTTGTTTTCATTGTAGTTATGTAAATAAAGATACCTGGGGGTTATAATTTGATACAGGTATATATTTGATAAGAGTGAAGAAATAAGTATGAATTTTTTCACCAAAACTGCATTTTTTATCGAACAGCGAGCAAAAATGTGTCGGTAACTGACGTTACGCAAAAAAGACATGCAAAATCATGGTCTTGAATCAAAGTGTAATATCTCATGTCCCAGACCTGCTAGAATGATGAGTTTGATGTGACATCATCCCTGGGTACCCAGGAACAGATGTACAAAATATATAATAATTAGCACCATTTCCCTTTATGCTATGATAACTTTACTGAAGGTATGTCGGTAACTGACGTTACGTAACTGACGTTACGGTTACACTTCCCATAGGCTTAACACATGAAAAATCATGTGTTGGAATCAGTTTGAAATATTTCATGTCCTTAACTTGTTAGAATGATTTTTGGGGTATGGATTATTTCCTTGGTCCATCAAGAACATATATACAAATAAAAGGAGAACTTTGTCCAGTTTTTTTAATTCTGTGGAAAGTTTATTGTGAGCATGCTGGTAACTGACGTTACGGTAACTGACGTTACAATGCTTTGTCTATGGGGTTTACATGAAACTGATTTTATCACTGTTTTTACACTGCATCAAGAATGATATCATACTAGTGAAATGTTAAATACTGATATCAACCTAGCAAAAGATCAAACAATGGGAAATCGGGACCTATGGGGCTAATTGACGTTTTACATGTGCTTTACCTATGGGTGGTAACTGACGTTACACGTACATGTACATTAGGTTTAGGTTGTAGAACAAATTTGTTGATTCCTCATGAATCATACCATACCAGTCACATGTTTAATATTAAATATATTAACTATTAAGATTCAAAACAGTGATTTATCAATGATTTGGAATGGAAAATGGGGTGCAGGGATCTAAGGGCCAAGTCCTTTGCCTTTTCACAGAAATAAAGAGAGGATTTTGCCTTTTTTACACCACTTTATTAACAAAAGCAGATAAATTAAGGGCTTTCCATCCTATTTGCCCATACTGGGAGATAAAACTTACAGGGAAACGAAGGGAAATTTAACTTAAAATAAGATTTTTATAATCCATGATTTTGGTAACTGACGTTACATCCCCTACATCACAATGTTTAGTCTTTTGAAAGAACTTTGTACTGATTTACATGAAAATAACTGGCTTAAACAATTTAGCAAGTGCCTCCTGAAGCTTTATGAATCTTTCAATTATCATTGTTCCCTTGGTAAATCATGTTACATTATGGTAATTGATGTTACATCATGGTAATTGATGTTAAATCATGCTAACTGACGTTACATGGTAACTGACGTTACACACTTTGAAGAGCCAATTTTTACTAACGGTATGTGGGCATCCCAATTTTTGTTGTATTGATAGAAAGAGAGTTGGTCAAAGATTACAAATCTCAAGTAGCATCCCATATATCACCTTCTTTCTGGAATAAATTGAACAAATCCTTGTTTTTGGTAACTGACGTTACATCCATTATGGTAAACTGAGCTAATCAAGATGTTTGTCAAATTCAATAATCAAACCAGCAAATTTTGTTCATGCCATTTGGTAAAGTGTTATTCTGGTAACTCTTTTCATGTGAAAGTTTATCAATTGAAGCAATGGTTTAGTATATTTACTGATAGCAAATTGTATGTGAATTTATCTTTCTCATCACCTAAATCTCTACTTTTATACTTTGATGGCCATTTTGAAGAGAAAAAATGGCCGTCTTTGAAAAAAAAATTATGGTTCCTAAAAATTCAACTCATGTATTATTAAAAAATATGAGTTGTTTAAACCAAATATGATTTTTTATTTTTGGCATCCATATCCCTTATGTCGTGGAATTGCCCATATGCATTCCCCCTAATCTGGGAATGACCTGAGGAAACAGGTTTGGATATGCCCATTGGACCTCTACTGCAACCCTGTACAGTTGTTGATCTGCTGTGAAGACAGTGAAACCTTGACCAGTTTTCTTTGTCAACTGCTGTGCTTTGTTCATGGCTGTCATGATTGTGTCTGGATGGGCTGGTGGCATATCAATCAATGGTAGATACACTGCTTTAGTTTTGGGTTGTGTGGCTTCTCCTTGATCGCGACACAAATGCGTGTTATATCCATTGAATTCAGGACAGTTATCACGCTGCACAACATCTGTCAAGAACCCGAGGTCACACTCATTAGCTCTCTGTCGAGAAACAATCTTATGAGCTAGAACACTAAGTGGTGGAACTTCGTTCTTGACAGCTGGCATCTCTGGTTTCTTTGGACCATTGTATCGCATGATGTCAAGCTTGTAGTCAATATCTCTAGACATCTCAGCCTTCTTCAGTCGTGAAATCTCCTGCTGATCATCATGTTGCATGCTTGTATCTGGCTGGGTCATGAGAACTGCCAGGGAATGTGTTGACAATTTACCGTTCTGAGATGAAATATCTGCATCAAAGTTGTCAACTACAATCTGAACAAGACCATCTTCAGCATTAGTTATTGCTGTCAGTTCAGTGTTTTTCGCAGCCTCTACAGCTGCAGACTTCTTGAATCGTAGCAGTTCATCATATGTGCAGGTCACTCCAAAATCGTTCATTGTCTTCACTAGCTCCTTGGAATCTCGCAGAAGTACACCTAAGCTGATCTGTAGCTGGGTTGGATAATTGGCCAGTACAGATGTGATGATATTACCAATAAGATAAGCTGGTAGCGTGTTATCTAACTTGGATGATAAGCATGCGAGGAGGTTCAGAATGGTACAGCTTACATTATCTGTGATTTCTTCATGATTAAGACGAGTGTTGTACCTGCTCCTGTCAAAGCACATACCTCTGACTTCTTGCGTTATCTTGTTTGTCACCCTTGTAATTGCAATATCACAATCATCACCCTCTAAATCTGGAATAACACGAAGTGCTTGGCTCGCTCTGCTTTTGAAAGCCAAGATTGTCGCTATGCCGGGGGATGAAAGAATCAACAGGTCATCATTGAAGTGTTCAGATAGTTTAGTGACAAGAGTCCTTCGAGACATTAAATGCCCACCATTCTCTTCATATAGAGTGTGCAGTTCTACAGAGTTCCATATTTTCGACAAGTCATCCTCTAAGATATTGATGACGAGCTCCAAAGCTGCATCTCTCTCTTGTGTTGTACTTCCTTCACTTTTAGCAGCACACGTGTTCTTGGAAAGCATGAACCTAGTGCGGCAGTCTGTGTGATAACGAGCGTCTGCGGCATGCAAGTCACTTATCACTCCAGCTAGCCTGACCCTTACCTCGGAAGCCCATGTGTCATTTCGTTTGTCGCATTTATCAATGATCTCCTGTTCCAAAGACTGTATGTGTCGTGCTCTTTTAACTTGTCTGCATACATAGGCTGGTTTCCATCTTGTCGGGTTTTTGGGATCCTTCTCAGTATTACACACCTTACCACAGAAGAAGCAATTCTGAATGAAGTTGAATTGAGGGAGCTCAGAGCGTCTTGCTCTTTTTGGAGGGATTTCCTTAGTATCTTGATCCCCATCAGATTGCTGGCATTTTAAAGACTTCATTACTTCAGTTGTATGACAGTATTTGTCAACGCACGTCTTGTGGGCTTTTGGATGTTCACTGTTATCATTATCTAGATTCTCATGAATATTATCTCTATATTGCTTGCTACATTTAATTATAGTCTCTATACGTCTGGATGTCAGATTGGTTAGTTCCTTGTTCTTATTTGTGTCCTGGTCACAGTTGAACTTCCAATTGAAGAGGCATTCTTTCTCCATTCTGTTTCAGGGCCCTTGTATCTGTAATGATAAGAAGTGGGAATTATATCGTATGGAATTATGTCATTTTGTCTGGATACTTAGGACAAATATCAATAAAAGTGATGGATATATCTAAATATGTTTTATTGTACATTATTAGAGGTAAATTATTATAAGTAAACTTTGCAACAACATTACCAAATGAAATTATGTTCTATATTTCTGCAATGATAACAAGTGGAAATCATATCGTATGGAATTATGTAATTTTGTCTGATATTTAGGACAAATAAAAAAAGTTAACTTTCCAAATCAAATTATGTTCTATATTTCTAAAAAACAAATGAACTTACCCTTCATAATTTGGTAGAAACTCAAATGGACAAAGGGGTCACAATGCCTTCCTCATAGTGTTCCTGCCACCATTGATCTCCAAAAAGCAGTATCGTACCCTCAATGCTTTTGTGTCTGAAACAAGAGTAGAAACGAAATGTTATGTATCAAATCGTTTTGAATTGGTCTGAGCAACTGATAAAGATACGAAATGGAATGTTTCATCTATTTAAAAAAAATATTTTGTCATCTCATTTATTTACTATGCTAGTCTAAACTTACATAGTACAGGTTTGGTCCAAAATTCATAGGCTTTTTACGACTATAACCTTAAAACTAAGTCAGATATGCCAACATGTGTCTCAAATCAAATTCAAAATGAATGTCATGTCTGACTCTAGACCACAGTTACATCGACAACTAGTCTGGACCAGATGTGCTACCTAGCCTGGTCCAGAATTGATATTTACCTGAGTAAGATGCATCATTATGTGGCTCAAAATTCCATTGTCATGTCTGACTCAAGATTGGGAACTAGTCTGGACCAGATGTGCTGCCTAGCCTGGTCCAGACTTGATACTTGTTCTTTACCTGACTAAGATATATCACCACGTTGCTCAATCATTCCATTGTCATGTCTGACTCTACATGTAGATCAAAGTTACATCAGGAAAAAGTCTTAAACCAGATGTGCTACATAATCTCGTCCAGACTATAACTTTGTATTATGCGTATGTGTAAGATCTAGAATATTAGGACTATTGTATACAGTGGAACCTCGTTATAACGAGGTCAGATATAACAACATCCTCATATAACGAGGTAATTTTGCTGGTGCCACCTCTTTATATTTCTTTGTTTTTTACCCTGATATAATGAGAAACCTGATATAACAAAGTAATTTTCATGGTCCAATGGACCTCGCCATAAAGTGGTTCCACTGTAGGCTACTTGATTTGAAAATAATATGCAAATGGACTTACCAGTAACAAATTTAGTAGAAACAAATGGACAAGGGGTCACAAATCTTTCTTCATATTGTTCCTGTCACCTTTGATCTCCAAACAAGCAGTATCATGCCCTCCATGCTTTTGTGTCTGAAACAAGAGTGGAAACAAAATGTTATGTATCAAATCGTTCTGCCTTGGTATATTTTGTCATCCGATATCTCATTTATTTACTATTGTAGCAGCTAGTCTAAACTTACATAGTCCAGGTTTGGTCCAAAATTGATAGGCTTTTTATGACTGTAACCTTAAAACTAGTCAGACCTGCCAACATGTGGCTCCAATCAAATTCTAAATGAATGTCATGTCTGACTTTAGTTACATCGACAACTAGTTTGGACCAGATGTGCTACCTAGCCTGGTCCAGACTTGACACTTGTTCTATACCTGACTAAGATGCATCATTATGTGGCTCAATCATTCCATTGTCATGTCTGACTCAAGATATAGTTAGATTGGGAACTAATCTGGACCAGATGTGCTGCCTAGCCTGGTCCAGACTTGATACTTGTTCTTTACCTGACTAAGATGCATCATCATGTGGCTCAATCATTCCATTGTTATGTCCGACTCAAGATAGAGTTAGATTAGGAACTAGTCTGGACCAGATGTGCTAATTAGTCTGGTCTAGACTTGATACTTGTTCTATACCTGACTTAGAAACATTATCATGTGGCTCAATCATTACATTGTCCTGTCTGACTCTAGACCACAGTTACATCGACAACTAGTTTGGACCAGATGTGCTACCTAGCCTGGTCCAGACTTGATACTTGTTCTTTACCTGACTAAGATACATCATTATGTGGCTAATCATTCCATTGTTATGTCTGAGTCTGACTAAAGATAGAGTTAGATATAAAGGAACTAGTCTGGACCAGATGTGCTAATTAGTCTGGCCTAGACTTGACACATGTTCTATACTTGACTAAGATACATTATCATGTGGTATACTCATTCCATTGTCAAAGATCAAAGTTATATCGGGAACAAGTCTTGACCATATGATGCATAATCTGGTCAAGACTTGATATTTGTACATCATTTAAACGATCTAGAATATTACTAGGACTATTGTATAATTGAATTGAGAATAATATGCAAATAGACTTACTTGTATACAAGGTCTTCTTTGAAGTACTTTGAAGTGAAGATCATGTGCAGTTCATTATCAAGCCATTAATGTATTCACTTTCAAGCAGTATTTGTTTCAAGCATTTCCTTTAGCATGTACACGTTCAGCATGGAGATACAGGATGCAGTGTTTGCAATACCAGTTTGAATGGGGAGGATAAGTCATTGCAGCTATGACTTAGGCCTAGCTATGTCTTGTGCATGTGAGCATCCAGTTTTCTAAACATTGTTTTCCTCTACAAATTGGCAACTCCTAAATTTGGTTGACTGATCAATGAGATAAAAATAGGTGGAAAATATTAGGTAATGTCGAAAATTTAAGACAAACAATTTCAACGCCAATTTTTGTTTTAAATATATCAAAATGTGTTGCCAATTTAAGGATTTTTATAAATTATAGTGATTTATGCAATAATAAAAATTGTAAAAAAAAAATAAAGCAGGTAGATTAATGAAACAGGGCTCTAACAATAGAGGAAATTGTGAAATTTATTTCTGTAAAAAAAAGTTTAGGACTACCAAACCACAAATATTTGGATTAGGCACTGAGGTTACAGGCAATGGGCCGTATGCATAAAAACAAGCAATTGCTTATAAGCAAATGCTTTAAGCACAAGCAAGAGCTTGTCAAGCAAAAGATCAAGTTCAAGCAATTGCTTAAATTCGTATGCACAAGCCTTTGCTTGTGCTCAAACCTTTTGCTTGCACTGCCAAGCAATTGCTTACGTGTTGGACAAAGGATCGTTACGGTTGTGCGAACATCGCACTGCAGGGCAACAACGCTTCGTGCCCGACCTGGCAGCAGTATTTTTTATTACGCAAATAGGGGGGAAACAGCGCGGAGCATCAGGGGGGTTTCTGTGCAGATCGATGGACAAAAATTGCCGTAAAAAGTCTAAAATAACAGGAATTTGATCACAACATAACCTCTGGAATATGGAGCTTGAAATCATCCTGAAACGGTACGAAAAATTGATCCTTAAACGCGAATGCCCTGAGTAAGCAAGAGCTCAAGCTGGTCTGGATGTGCTTGAAAAAACGCAAGCAATTGCTTATCAAGACAAGTAAAAGGTTCGTTTTATGCATACGGTTTTAAGCAATTGCTTGTTTGGTAAGCATTTGCTTACGAGCAGTAAGCAATTGCTTGTGCTTGTAAGCAAATGCTTTTGCTTGCAAGCAATTGCTTGTTTTTATGCATACCGATTCAAGCAAAAGGCTAGCACAAGCAATTGCTTGTTTTTATGCATACGGCCCAATGCCTTAGTCAGTGACAGATTTGTCTATGGTTAACCATATTCAATATCTCAAGAAATATATTTGCTTTGAGATGTCGATAGGCCATCAAGCTTTAATTAAAATGCAGCTTTTTTATATAACTATATATATCCTACATCACAAAATATGTTGTCACTGAGTGTGTATACATTGCTTGGTATCGATCGAAGTACATGTAAAAATCGCAAACAGCCTATTTCTTGTACACTTTTTTTGAGTCACCCTGTAAAAATAATATGTATAAATTGCTCTGCCATCTAAAATAATGTTAAGAGTTATCAAAATATGTATCATATAATATCATATATGGTACAAACATCAGAAAATGGTTCTTAATGCAGCAATACAACATGACAAATATACATTTTCACATATTTTTGGAGCCGAAAATGACATTTTGGCGCCAAAAAGGCCATTTTGGCGGCCATTTTGTTTTTGCTTATATCTCAAATTGCTCAAGGGTGACAGAGCTCCAGTTTTTTGCTTGTTCAAAGTAGATACCTAGACAATCAGAATCCATTGAAAAAAAAACTTACTCCATCAAAACAAGGTTAGGCCCAAAATCAGGGTTTGGCTGCCGGACTATAGCGATATAGCTAGCTGCTCTGATCTGAGCTGAGTCAAAGACGCTTAATGGAAAGACCGACCACTGGACAATTTTCTTGTACAAAGTGAATGGGCAGCGCGCGATGTCCTCAGTTAATTGCGCGCAATTACAGTCCTGACGTCACAATGCAAATTGCACAGGGGGTTCCCCACATATGTATTGTTGCAATTGTTGTTGTTGCTGCTGGCTTAATGTACGTGAATGACTCGGCTATTTTTAGCCTAGCAACAACACTATTTTCGGAAATAAATCAGCTGACTAAGCGCACCGATTTTATAATGCGCACACATACGCAGTTATCATTGGTCAATTATTCCACAAAGCAGTATCATGTTGGGAAGAACAAAGTCGATTGGTTTGTCGGTGCGTATATTCCAGACAGTGTGCGTGATAATATGCAAATATCCAAATATGCCATTGCCTGTTTATTGTGCACGTTCGAGATCTGTGAATTTAACAATTCTTTATTTCAAAATGTGAGTGAAAATCTCTAAAAGCTATCGACTATAATTTTTAAATATTTTTACCTATACAAAGACAATATTGAATTAGAAAAGCAATGTGTCCCCCAGGTGTACCCAACTTGGAGATAAGCTGATGTTTCAATCGTCATACTAGCCTGAATTTGCCGAGTTTAATTAAGTACGTTCTGCTGATCCTTACTTTTGTTTAAATTAATACTAACAAAGGGAACATTTGTTCCAAAAAAGCTATCGACTATAATTTTTAAATGTTTTGTCATTAATTAAAATGAACAAGATTCAGTACTGTAGCCAAACCTCTGGGTGTACCCAACTTTCTCTTTAGCTCGATTTGAATCTTCATTTTGTTTGAAGGAACATCGCTGCGCGGCCGCTAGTGATCTGTCATGTAATTCTACAGTCTTTGGCTGAGTGCATGTAACCTAAGACGCTTAATTCTACCATGTAACGTCATGCTCTATAAACGGGTTGGTTTGTTTATTCATACTTCTATGGTAATGCTCATTTGCATACGCGCGCCTGCTTTGGGAAGCGTGATGTTGTAATCAAAGTCATATTTATTTAATAATGTATGCCTTCCCGTTAATTGTTTTTAATACAAAACATTTCATATGATAGCATTTTGTATTGGCTAAAAGATAAAGTATTACGTTAAAAGATATAGTTAGTAGTTTAAGAAATTTAAGACATTTTAGTTCGTGAAATTGAATATAATTCACTTAAGTCGCTGCTGCAAGCCAGTGCGCAAAGAATATAAAGTGCATACGGTACGCATCATCAATATTATAGGACTTTTGGGGTAAAAATTGTGGTTTTATCTAAGACTTTATTATAACAGGCAATTCATACTTACGTCTAGCACTGGCTCGGCACTGGATAAATCCAGTGCCGAGCCAGTGCTAGACGAAAAAGCCGACCATTCATACTCGGCATCAACAGTGGATAACTGACGCGCAAGTATGAATACAACAGTGGATCGAAAAGCTGTCTAGGACATGACTGGGCATGCGCACTAGTACACTTCTATTGTGACGTAACGATGACTTGCAAATTCTGAACGCGCAATACCGTAATGCGCATGCGCAACCTTGTGCTAGACGAGGTGTCTAGCATCAACAGTGGATCAACAGTGGATCAAAGTTATGCCAGGCTGAGCACAGACTGATGCTAGACATTCCATTCATATCTGCGTCTAGCAGTGGATTTATCCAGTGCTGAGCCAGTGCTAGACGTAAGTATGAATTGCCTGTAAGATTAAAGTCTTTCTTTATAGTAGTCTAGGCGATCGGTGCAAAAAAAGGCGAAAATCGCTCGGAAAATGATACAAGTATGAAACTTGGTACAGTTATACTTGAGCCTATACTGAATATTTTAAAAGGTGGAGCCAATGAATCCGGCCTGTTTCTTAGCAACGGTTGCTAAGAAACTTATTGACCCTAGCAACGAGCCTTTTAAGCATATCTTATTCATTCCAAAAGCATGATGCTATGTGTTTTAGCATCAAAACTAACTAAAGACGTGCTATAATGTCATTTTAAGTGTCAATATTAATACAAAACAACATTTTTGTGTTGCTAGGCAACAGATAAACCATAACGACTGTATATTTTTATCGTAATTGTCTATTTGTAAATGATTTTCACGTCTCACTGCCTAAAACAGCTAAAAGAGAAATATTTGGGTATATTTTCAACTGTTATGAAGGTTAATTGGTAAATAATATAAAAAAATCAGTTGCTTAGTAACATATTTACCATAGCAACAAGCTGTGTACACATGAAAACAATCACTCCACATGGTATCCATTTAACTCAAACAATTTTCTTATCAATATAAGGCCTATGGCAAGGTAATTAGTAAGGGTTATGGTATGATACCCCACATCAAATTGAAACAATGTTGCTAGGCAATACATTCATGGAAGCAACCAGCTATTTTGGGACAGATGGATTGTCTTAACAATACATGTTCTCACCATGAAGTCGTAAGTCATTGATCATAGTTTCAGGCATTGTCGCAATCTCCTGTGCATGTGCAATACACAGTGCATTTTAAGAGCGCTCGTACACATTTGCAGTCTCTACACCTGCTCCTGCATTGACACTTCAGCAGCCCTGGGCAGGATGCGCTTGCTTCAGGTAAGTTTGTCCACAGGGGTCTCCACTGTTCTGGGCAAGTCCATCCCCACTCAGAAGGGGAGGGCATCTGGCGATATGGCATAGTAGTACGTCCCCAATGGTGCCCACCTTGCAATGATGCCCTTCTGATATGTTGCTGTAATGCAGCCTTGGTGGGGGGAAGCGCTGACATCTGACGCCCTTTTCGTGTGAACAGAAGCTTTCTGACTTCGTTGATGGAGGTACATGTTGCTGTCTTATCATAGAGAAGAATGGTGAAGTACTCTAGGGCAGCCTCAGTCTCTTCAGATATCTGATCTGGTGCACACTGCAGCTCATACAGGGCTCCAGTGAGTTCATCATGTGTCTCCCACATTTTCCATGCAGTCTTCTTTCCAACTTGGGCAAACTGGGAAACAGTGTCGCAGCCCGTGAACACAAGTACAAGTACATCAGTATCTACTGTCCGAACAAGGATCTTGTGAAAGCCCTGTCTGACAGCATTGGCAACATGTACCATGATCCTGGAATCTGCTTCTTCATGGTTGCAGGGAGTAATGCTGGATGTGTCTCGTGCAGGTATACAGAGTACATTAGCACCATCGGTGACAACAAGAGGGTTCTCTGCTGATGCAGGGGGTTATATATACGATACTTCATACCATAATATATATGGACTCACAATTATTTAAGTTTAATAAGTGACCTCAGTAACTATAACTAAATACATACATTTAAACTTCTATATCATGACAACTACTGTTCTCTAAAAAGTGTGATGGGTGACCTCAATGCAAAAGTAGGAGCGGACCACGGAGTATGGGCACCACCTTTGGGCAAGTATGGACTAGGGCAGCTCAATAGCAGAGGGGAGAAGCTTCTAGAATTCTGTATGTTACACGGAATGGCAGTGTGTAACACATACTTCCAACACAAAGAATGTAGGAACATGTAGGAATGTAAGAATGGGCAACATGGACGTCCCCGTGTGGACATTACATAAATCAGATAGACTTCATCATTATCAAATTAGAGAACATCAAGTCCTACTGCAAATCATACTGCTCAGCAGAGGTTGGGTCAAACCACAATCGAGTAGGGCCTACTGGCAAATGTAAAGCTATCACCTACATAGTCTAAGCGAATGAAGAGCCTTCCCAAAAGCTACGATGTTGGCAGACTTAAGGACTCTAACATAGCAGAAGCATTTAAAGTCAGGATTGGAGGTGCCTTTGAACCACAACTTCAGCTTCAGGACACGGATGCAGATGAGCTGTGGAAGCAATTCAGGGATACTACCAATAACATCACAGAAGAAGTTGTAGGCTTCAAAAGGTCAAAACAAGTTAAAGGTCGCCCATAAGATGTCTGTAAGGCGTGTGAACAAGGGAGGAAAAAGGGGGTGTATTCTGAAAATCGTCTTTTCCCTAATATCGTATTTTATCTCTTAGTGGGCCATTTTTTTCATGAATTCTGTAATCTGATTGGTCAATTTGTCTTTGAGACAAACCCGTATTTACCTCATTTACTTGGTCAAAATGATCAAACGGGTAATATGAGCCCGTATTACCTGTTTACGTCTTGTTGTTGTTATTGTTTTAATGTATTATGGTGTTTTTCATCGTTGTGCACATGCGCAGTGGCGATTTCAACCACTGAATATGAGCCCGTATTACTATTGTTACGTCACGGCGTATCGCGCGCAGACTGTTTACGCGCATTGTGCATGGGGTTGACCTCATGACCGAGATTTTTAATCTCCCGGTATTATTTGCTCTGTCTGACACCTACGCAATAAGCTATCGGGATTTTAATTCTCCCGGTATAATTCAGATCGGTCGGGATTTCTCTGTCTGATCACCGCATATTTCTGCGCATTAGCAGCTACTGGGACTGGGACAGTCAGGATTCAAGAATTTCGAGGTTGAGCAACAAACTCAAGAAATTCGTAGCATTGGAAGTGTCAATCAAGTCATTACCACTAATCAGCGTGTAAACGTGACATCACCACGTTCCAAGGGTGCGATGCCTTCATTCACTGGATGTTACCATTCACATATCCTTGTTGTGAATGTTTATCAAAAAAACAATTAAAGTACTGGAGGACAAGGACATTGTACATATGTTATTGTTACTGTTGTTTTGGAATTTTGGATACAGTTACAAGTTGTTTGGAACAGTTTATATTACTTGGAGACCATGTGAGATGGACAATATTTGAAATTGATAAGGCAAGGGAGCACAAAGAGCACAAGATGGTGAGTACAAATATGTTTGGAAAAAAAATGTTTACAAATATGTTTGAAAAAACAAAATTTTTTATTTCGTTATGTATCTTGACCAATAGATAATGTATACACTTAAAGAGATAAAACCGTCACACCCTGCTTGTTCTCACGCAATACGGGATATATCTACGTTCTGGTTCCATATTCCATTCGGCCTCCGGCCTCATGGAATATGGAACCAGAACGTAGATATATCCCGTATTGCGTGAACAAGCAGGGTGTAACTAATAATCTTAGGCTTATGACAAAACCGGTATTCTGAAAACTCTCATATCTTTTGTATTATCTCTGAAAGTTTAGCCGTATTCAGACGATGAAAGCCAAGTTCTTAAGAATTGCAATTCTTAAGAATTGCAATTCTTAAGAACTTCAAAATGTGTGTTCAAACGATGCCAATTCTCGAGAGTTGCAATTCTTAAGAATTAAAACCGGAAGTAGCATGCGCGCCTTTCTCATTTGAGGTCACGCGCGCTCACTTGACTTGTTTTCACACCGGAAGCATATCTCGGTCATGAGGTCAACCCAAACCACGAGTCTCGAAGCTGATTGTGTTCAGACGGTAAAAAAAGTAGACTGCGCGCAGTCGCGCGCTTATCGCGCGCTCATTCTGCGCAAAATCTTACAAGTATCTTGTGGTTATCTTGTGGTTTGCAAACCACAAGATAACCACGAGATTGCGCATTTTTTGCAGTGTGCGCAATCTCGTGGTTTGGAAACCACAAGATAACCACGAGTTTTGCGTGTTCAAACGAGCGCAAACCACAAGATATTCTTAAGAATTGCAAACCACAAGATAACCACAAGATAACCACGAGATTTGCTTTTATCGTCTGAATGCGGCTTTTGTTAACCTATATTAGCTGGCGCGCCTTGCCACGCATTATTGATAAGCGCGTTCGCGCAAGCAGAGGTGGAAAATGTGTATTCTGAAAACTCTCTTATCTTTCATCGCATCATGAAATAATCATAAATTCTACTCATATGCCGAGACAGCTATGGGGCAGTATTTTCCTTTTGTTATATCTTGTTTAAACATATTTAAAGACAATTATTTGAGATTTTAAAGAGCTCCCTATGTTTGTTGTGTGTATAGGTGTGTGTACGTGCGAAAAAGTTAGAAAATAAGAGTGAGGGGGAGAAAATTCCTCTAACCTAATGAAATCTTCAATCTACTTCAATCTACAGTAAACCAGCCCTCACGTCATACATTCCAGAATGCGCTTGCTAAGGACCCTTCTGTCCTTAGGGGCTAACCACTCTCTCGGACCCACCTCCAGTTAAAACTCCTATGGAGTGTTTTGGAGGAATAAACTACCAAGTACCAAGTATCTAACCATATGAAAATCCCATTCTTACAAAAATACTCTTTGACCAAAATATATAAATTTCTTGAACTTTGATTGAAATGTCTACGTGTGCGCAAAGCTAGTTAGATGCGCGCATTTAAAGAAAATGCGACGCATACGCAATTTAACCCACTTTGATTGGCTGAGGGGGCATATAAACATTTTGTAACAACAATTTTGATTGGTTAAAGGGATAGTTGAGTTCTGGTAAGGAGAGTACAGTTTTAGTGAAACTGAATTTTAGTAACCAAAACCTGCATCATTACATTACAAACTAATAGTTATAACTAGAAAGGAACACAAAATTACAAATGACGTAGTAAAGATCATGTTATCATTCAAAAAGAGCCGTTAAAACGTAAGAGGGCGCTCTCTAAACACTCATCGGTTTCAACCATTTTGAATAAAATATTGTGCATGTGATGCTTTGTTGAAATAGTGATTAGATAGAGAAATAACCAACAACTATTTAAATACCTATTTTGTAACTTTTTTGAAAAGAGGATGCAATTTTTTGAATTTTTAACGGCTGGTTAAAAATTCTCTAATAAACCCGGGCCCCGGGTTTATTACAAATTGTTATATTTATGGATATTTCAGCCGTTTCTGAACCGATTTTGATCAAACAAAGATGATTTTATTGTTTAAATATTATGCTCTTTCAAATTTTACACTCAGTTTTTCATTACCTCACAAACCAATTAAGTCGTCTAGCGCCCTCTCTACCAAAACTCAACTTTCCCTTTAACTCAGCACTAATGGGCGTGGTCAGGGAAAGATATGATGCCCTTAAGACAATTTTCAGAATACCGATTTATGATAATTTTAGCGGTGTATTATCTTATGGACTTATGACAAAAGATAATACAAAAGATAAGACGATTTTCAGAATACACCCCCAGAATCCTGGTGATGAACAATCCCTCTGCCCACAACAAGAAGAGCTACAAAAAACTCAATAAAACGGTCAAGTATGAAGTGAAGAATTGGAAGAAGAAAATTCTTGACGCAGAGGTGGAAGAAATGGAGATTGCTCACGCAAAGAACAACATCCATGAGCTCTTCAAGAAGGTTAAGAAACTATCTGGAGAAAGAGACAAGATGCAACCTGCCGTAAAGAACAAGGACGGCATCTTTAAAATGGCTCCTGCAGAAGTGTTGAAATGCTGGGAAGAACATTTTAGCGGCCACCTTAACACGCAATTTCCAAGGGTCGAAATACTCTTCAGACCATACCTGACCCTCAACCTACAAATAACCCAAGTGAACCTTTCACAATTGAAGAAGTAGAGGCAGCAATAAAACTGTTGAAGAACAACAAGGCCTGTGGTTAGGACAAAATAGCGGCCGAAACCCTGAGGACTGGTGGACAGCCGACGAGACTACTCCTGCTCAAAATAATAAATGCAGCATGGTTGGAAGGTAAAACCCCGGAAGACTGGAGCAAGGGTCTCATCACTCCAGTGTTTAAGAAAGAAGACAAGCTGGACCCATCCAACTACAGGGCTATAACACTACTCTCCATACCTGGGAAAGTTTTCTGTAGGATGGTCATCAGGAGAATACAGGGAACCATTGAGAACCATCTGACTGAGGAACAATGCTGGTTCAGAAGTTGTAGAGGCACCACAGATGCTGTGTTTGTCGTCAGACAGATCATCAAACAGGCCAGAGAAAGAAAGATACCAATCCACTTGACATTTGATTTTAAAGCGGCATTCGATACTATTTGGAGAGAAGCTCTCTGGAAATGTTTACGTTCCATTGGTGTGGACAAGTCCCTAGTCGAGCTTATAGAGAGCATGTACAAGCAAAGCAACTGCTCTGTTATGGTTAACGGTAAGATAACCGAATGGTTTGATGTCATAACTGGTGTTCGACAAGGCTGCCTCCTCCCTCCAAGCCTCTTTAACCCATTCCTGGAATTTGTGATGAATGACATCCAAAAAGTAGACAGTGGAATACAGATGGGTGACATGCGTACTAACAACATCCGTTATGCAGATGACACCACCCTCATGGAACTTGTATTTGAAAACCTCCAAATCTTTACAAGGGAACTGGAAAAGGCATGTAGAAGTTCGGGAATGAAAGTCAATGCCACGAAATGCAGAATCATGACAGAGGACCAACAAGTTATTACACTAAACAACACCAACATCGCGAAAATAGATAAATTTGTCTTTCTCGGCAGCATGGTACCTTCTATAGTAGATGACGTGAAGAGGAGAACAAGACTGGCAGCCTGGTCATTTGGAAGGCTGAAAAGTGCCATCTGGTCCAACCAAGATATTTCAAGGACACTCAAAGTCAGGATCTACATAGCCCTGATCCTCCCTATTGACACACATGGAGCAGAATCCTGGACCCTCCGTAAATCAGATAGATCTACATGTAAGCTTGAGGTATTTGAAATGAGATGCCTCCGGACCATTCTTGGAGTTCACCTAATGGACAGAATAAGGAACGAAGAGATCAGACATAGGCTGAAAATCCCAAGCGCCATATGTGAAGAAATAACAAAACGTAGCCGGAAATGGTTTGGCCATGTGGTACGCATGCCGCATCACCGCCTACCATACCAAGCATACCATAATGACTTTGACGCACGCAGACCACGGGGACGCCCTCCTACGAGATGGAAGGACCAAGTTAGGTGCGATATGGGTCTATCCATTCATGAGGCAGAACATCTAGCCCAGGATAGATCAGAATAGAGCAGGATTTCTCGTAGGGGAGCAAGGGTACACGCCGTCCTACGCACCTACATTCAGTAAGTCAAAAATTGGCCAACAATAGTTGACAGGTTAGAAAAGCCCAAATGTTGATACAATCAGGTAAATGCGTTGCCTATCAACCATTATAAGGCCATGTGCACTGTGGGGTGGCCTTTTGCTTCAGAGTGAATATATTATGCATAGTAAAGCAATATATATTGAAATACATTATAATGTTTAGTAAAATTGGTCTGCAGACATAAAATTTGCTTGGTTGCTAAGGAAAATGTGTTGCCTAGCAACTGTTGCTATGATGTGTATATTGCAATTGCTCCAGGGTGGTGTTATGATGAAGAGCAAAGCTGCAGATATTAAAATACATTGAATTGTTCGGAAAAATTGGTCTATAGGCATCTTACATGTTGGTTGCTATGGAAAATACGTTGCTTAGCAACCGTTGCTATACTATGTACAGTTTGCATTGGCTCCACCTCTGAAAATGCTTAGAATGATGAGACCTACATGTGTAGAAAATTTCATACTTGTATCATTTTCCGAGCAATTTTCGCACCAATCGCCTAGACTATAGGAACATGGAGGAATTATGGTGCTATTTTAAAGGATGTATTATACATTTTAAGTAGTGTTTTATAACTGAAATTTCTGAAAGCGTGTAGGCCTACCATTACTCGGTGTATGCATTACCTCGCTGTGCTGTGCTCTGATTTCCCCTACGCCGCATTAAATAGTCTATAAAGGGTGCCACACCCCCCCCCCCCCCTCCCCCCCCCCCCAAAAAAAAATATAGTAACAAAATGATTATGTCCATCGGAAAGGGTGTCTTTTCCAATAAAAAACGATACCAAGAACAGTGATTTTGGACAAGTAGATTTTGTTTTAGGACGTCTTAAGTGAGACCATGAATGTCAGGTTCCCATTTTTTATCAATTTTTACAAAGTGAGGGCCTGATAAATCGCACTTCCTGCCCGTCATAGCATCGAACCACTATGCACATTCTTTCGGCACACAGCTGAATGCACACTAACAATGGCGCGCCGAACATCATCGACCTTGCAATTAACCCTTGGACCTCGTACTGTTGCAAGATATGGCGATCGAGCTTTTTCAGTAACAAATTACCAGCGCATATAACACTCATTCCCTTGACCAGTTTAAGACCTTGCTGAAAACGCACCTTTTTAATTCATAAATGGTATTCTACACGGGTTCAGTTGTGAGTCGGTCAAAGAAGGTGCACACCGTCTTATTTCTTGTATGTTTGATAGTTATGTTTGAATGATCTCATTTGTATCATGCGTGATTTATGGAAAAAATAATAGATTTATAATGTGTGTGTTTATTATAACTTTTGGTTGTTAATTTGTAGACCGATAATGGTACGCTTAGAAACGACCGTATTAAAACGCCTTACAAATGTTGTGTATTATAATTATTATTTATTTATTATGTTATATTTCGTAATTAAAAAGTTGCAATACTTGACGTGCTCGAGAATGACTGTACGTTATGCGTGTGATAGATTTGGTATTTGTTATGCACATTGGTATAGCATATTATAATGTGTTTGTATGAATGGATTATACTGCTATTGCCATTGTGTGAGTGATTGTGTAGCGACCCATACTTCGCCCATACATGTTCCTTCACCCCGACCTGCTTTTGCCGATCCAGTTATTTCCAGTTTATTACTCTCGGTACTTTTCCAGTTATTTTCCACCACGTGGCTCATACATATTCATGTTTTCTCCGCGTGTGCGCCCATTCAACCAATCACGCATCACCATTTCGCCAGCCGCGCTTTTCAACTCCACGTGCCTTTCACCAGTTTCATCACTCCGATCACCATCTCTCGTTGAGTCAACATCAACTCTAGTTTTCTCTCTCCGCCGTCGAGACCCTTCTGTGGCATGAATCTCCATCATGTCACAGCACCTTTCACGCCGCCCCTAGCGGACTGGTTAGTTTCTAGTGGTACGTTATAATCACGCCGTCTTGTGCCACTGATTCACCACTGGGAGCTTCCACGTCACGATACGCACCGGGCAGTTCTGGCGTACTCACCTCACAGCTCGACTCACCGTAGCTGGTCTGCTCACGCATCTTCTTAGTCGGCCTACGACAATGGACGATTCACTGTTCCTTCGGCACCGACTCTGATTCCTGTATTCACCTTTCCTTGGCATCGACCCGTAGAGCGACTCACCGTCTCCGCGTCAACCGCCGCGTCATCTTCTTCGTTTCTCGTCTCGACCGCGACCCACGAGCGTCAACTTCTTCATCAGCGTCGTCATCGCGCACTTCGCGGTTCTTCAACCACGTCATCGAAGTCGCGTTTCCGCTTTCCAAGTCTCCGCATCATCATCGCGTGCAGCCCCTTCCTTCGTACATCCAACTCTCTCACACTTTTCGGACTCTAGCCAACATTCACTGTAAGCAATTATTTACCTGCATTTATTTATTGTCAGGCTTATTTTAATGTATCTTCGTGCAATATCTAATCCCGTTTATTCATGCATATTCTCATCCCGTTGCAACGGCACACATGTATTTATTTATAACCCATTAAACATACGAAAAGGGAACCTTACTTTCTCTTGTGTTTTATTGTCTTCAACCTTGCTACCAGTCGTTTACTTGGAAGCTTGGTTTTACGATATTTAATATTCCCTGACTTTTTGGACTTACATTTATCCAACTGCTCTGTAATATACATCGAATGTTTTATGCTCTTGCATTTATACACGTATTTTCGATACATTCTTATACCATGTCATGTTTGTTTATTATAGCGACTGCACTGCTATTTTCATTACCATGCTTGTTATATTGCTTTCTTTCATGCCCGATTTATAACATGCCATGTTTGTAACCTTTTCTGGTCCGCTATACATATTCATGTACTAGGTAACAGCGGCGGCCTCCCGCTTTATAAATAGGTGCCACCTTATAGATTGTTTTATTGTAACAGCGGCGGCCTCCCGCTTTATAAATAGTGCCACCATTTTCCTGTATATTTGTCGATATTTATATCGTTCCTCATCTGTTCTTCGGCTTCGTCTCTGGTAGGGGAGTACTGTAGCGACCCATACTTCGCCCATACATGTTCCTTCACCCCGACCTGCTTTTGCCGATCCAGTTATTTCCAGTTTATTACTCTCGGTACTTTTCCAGTTATTTTCCACCACGTGGCTCATACATATTCATGTTTTCTCCGCGTGTGCGCCCATTCAACCAATCACGCATCACCATTTCGCCAGCCGCGCTTTTCAACTCCACGTGCCTTTCACCAGTTTCATCACTCCGATCACCATCTCTCGTTGAGTCAACATCAACTCTAGTTTTCTCTCTCCGCCGTCGAGACCCTTCTGTGGCATGAATCTCCATCATGTCACAGCACCTTTCACGCCGCCCCTAGCGGACTGGTTAGTTTCTAGTGGTACGTTATAATCACGCCGTCTTGTGCCACTGATTCACCACTGGGAGCTTCCACGTCACGATACGCACCGGGCAGTTCTGGCGTACTCACCTCACAGCTCGACTCACCGTAGCTGGTCTGCTCACGCATCTTCTTAGTCGGCCTACGACAATGGACGATTCACTGTTCCTTCGGCACCGACTCTGATTCCTGTATTCACCTTTCCTTGGCATCGACCCGTAGAGCGACTCACCGTCTCCGCGTCAACCGCCGCGTCATCTTCTTCGTTTCTCGTCTCGACCGCGACCCACGAGCGTCAACTTCTTCATCAGCGTCGTCATCGCGCACTTCGCGGTTCTTCAACCACGTCATCGAAGTCGCGTTTCCGCTTTCCAAGTCTCCGCATCATCATCGCGTGCAGCCCCTTCCTTCGTACATCCAACTCTCTCACACTTTTCGGACTCTAGCCAACATTCACTGTAAGCAATTATTTACCTGCATTTATTTATTGTCAGGCTTATTTTAATGTATCTTCGTGCAATATCTAATCCCGTTTATTCATGCATATTCTCATCCCGTTGCAACGGCACACATGTATTTATTTATAACCCATTAAACATACGAAAAGGGAACCTTACTTTCTCTTGTGTTTTCTTGTCTACCTCGCTTCCTCGTAACTAAAATTAAAAGGTGATATGTTGTGTGAACACGCATTACAACACATACGCAATCTACACCCCACACATACATATCCCACAATTGTGCTAATTTTCATTTAATTTTGAGCTAAGTCTATACAATAATTTAGAAAATGTGTCATGTTAATTAAGCTGAATGCACCAAATAGGGTTATAGGCAAAATAGGCACATTTGCCTGTCCGTCGTGACCGTGATAACTTGAATGAACAAACGTAAATTTCGGTGCCCGAAAATGAAATTGAATGAACGCGTAGTGAATTTGATTGCTCGAAATTGAAAAAAGGAATGTGAGTAAACCAAATTGGATGCAGGTATTGTGAAATTGAATGATCGAATTTCCCCCCTTATTTAGCAAGAAACGCGTGAATTTGAATGACCCTTGTGTGAATTTGGGTGAGAAAAGTATGAAAGATATGACCGGGAAAACCTCCCTATAGTATAGAAATGATGCATTACTTTTTTTGTCAAAATTTGGTTCTCTATAATTTAACCTGCCTACTAGTATTTTACTGATCCGATACAAATAATGTGGGAACAGTTTAAGTATTTGCAATTTTAATACATTTGCAAATAAATCTCTTAATGTATCAGTCACACCGCAAAACCAATCCAAACCATCACCAGACCGAACAATTCGTGGACGTTTCGGGGACGTTGGGGGTGCTGTCGGTTTGGTGTCGGAGTGGTATCGGTCTCCAGTTTGGACTCCGAACCCACCCCGACAAATTATCGGGGAGCTTGAGGGGACATGTCGGAGTCGATTCGAGGACAGTTCGGAGAGATCGGTGTTGATGAGGGCATTTTTCATTCGGTTTCAGTTCGGCCGAATCAAAATGGCTTCATTACCGAACACTATCCTCGCACTTTTGAGGAGGGGCAAAATCTTTGGTTATAATATATGCCAAGTAAATTTTTCTGAGATAAAAAGAGTCATTTCTCAGTACTGTCAGCTATATAATAATTCGTATGGTTTGCTCAAAACTAAAGATAATTAGTTCTTCATAATATTTGCGACACGGTGAGCCTGTGTTTATATGTAATGCCTAAGGGGCATGTTAGAGAGGTGACAATTGTGGGGCGACTCTCCACCCCACCCCTTCCCTCCTTGCAGCCCCTTCGGCCCCCACAACACGATGTCTTACTTATTGCATTGGGAGGGACGGCACCTTATGAATTTCTTTACTTTAAAATAATTATCACCCATATAGCCATATAGACATATGAATGTCATTCTCCATGCAGTTCATGCATCAGTTGGTCGTATAACCCATTCTCATTTCTCCTGGATAACTCTCTCTAACCCAGTATCATTCTCTCCTCTCTTCCAAGACTCTGATCAGGGCTATATAGACGTTTGTCAAAAGAAACATACTCAAAGGGATAGTTGAGATTCAGTAAGAAAATGCAGTTTTGGTCAAACTGAATTTTAGTAACCCAAACCTGTAATATTACATAACAACCTACTAGTTATAACTCCACCATCATGACCATGCTCGAAATGAATGCAACATTACAAACGACCAAATAAAAAAACCTCTTATCATTTTAAAATGAGCCGTCAATACTCAAGAGGGCTCTTGAATAAATTAGAATAGTGATTAGATAGTGGGATGATCAAGAACTTAAAGGGGTAGTACAGTTTTGGTAAGGCTGAACTTTAGTAACCAAACCTGGACAGTAACATTATAAACTAATAGTTATAACTCTACCATGCTCGAAAGGTATACAAAATTACAAACGACTAAGTAAAAAAAACCCGTTATCATTCAAAAAGAGCCATTAAAACACAAGAGGGCGCTTTCTAAAAATGCATTGGTTTCAACCATTTTTCATTCAAAATTATGCATGCGATGTTTTATTGAAACAATGATTAAATAGAGAGATCATCAACAACTATTTAAAAAATGCTTTTGACAATTTTTGAAAAAGTGCAAGCATTTTTTTTATTTTTTGGAAAAAACCATCTAATTATTTGGGCCTCAAATAATTATATGGTCAGATATATTTATTTATATTTCAGCCGTTTCTGGGTCGATTTTGACCAAATAAAGTTTATTCTGCCATTAAAATAGCACGTTCTCTCAAATTCGACACTCAGTTTGTCATTACCTCACAACAAAATTGTGATGAGCAGCGCCCTCTCTACCAAAACTAAACTAGCCCTTTAATACCATCAACAATTATAAATCATTTAACGGCTGGTTCAAAATGATCGAATTATTGAAGGACTCCACAATGATTACAAAAATGTTAATGAATATGGATATTTAAGCCGTTTCTGACCCGATTTTGATCAAATAAAGTTTATTCTGTCACTAAAATTGTATGTTCGTTGACACTCGGCTTTTCATTATCTCACAAATGATTTTGTGTAGCGCCCTCTACACAAAAAACTTAACTATCCCTTTTACTTTATTATTGTTCATGCATATATTTTCCTGCTGTGGAAGCTGGGTGCTGGACATGATGACTCTCACATCTCGATAATTATTCCCTTTTATTTTACTGAGGGGATGAGTTCGGGCTGTGTTCCATGTGAGTTCGGGATTGTTGGTTTCATGGCGGGGTTTATTCTGGACGTTATCGGGGTCTTATCGGTCTTGATTCGGTTGAATGCAAACCGAATACTCGCGCTGAATGCTGAATACAGACCGATAGAAGACCGAATGATTTTTGATCTGACTGCTAACCCCAGTCGGGGCTCTTGTCAGTGCCCAATAAAGCGGTAAATTGTAATTTAGTTCGGTTTGGTGTCGGTTTGGCGGTGTGACTGCCGCAGCTACATAACCGACAACTTCTATAGAAAACGGGTAACATCGCACATTACAACTTAATCGGTTACAACATGAAATGATCGATCAATGGTAATGATAGATCGATCACATGTTCGCATGATCGATTGCTCATTGCTCATAGTCCCAAAATATTACAACTAATCGGATCACACTTATCTTTCTTCCTATGCCACATATATTTGGAATCATCATACTAACATGACTAGCCTACTCTGAGTTGAATTTTTTTAGTCATGCTTTCCCGTAATTCAAGCCACAAAGAAACACTGCCCATATATTTACAACTTGAAGGAGGTTTCGAAATGAGACCACGGACAAGTCAGAAGTTTTTATTCATTGATCAATAATTTGCATAAATTAATCATTGGGAAATAAATGGCCATATTTTTGTTTAGCTCCAAGTGCCTTTGAATAAAAGTACATAACTAAGAAATGGAGAATCTACAATTACGAAGTGATCAGGTCGATCGAAGCCTCCACAAAACCCTATATAGGGGGTTAACAAATAAAAAAACATACAGTGAATAAATGCATATGAAGAATTTATCTTATTCCGATAAAATACTACTACTTATTCTAATAACGCTTAATCTATCCAGGGTAGCTACTTCAGTGACGAACAATACCCCTTCAGTTGGCCTTGGATAGCATTGATGTTATTAGTATTACCCATCACTGTTCTATAATTCTGTTGAACCCACGACCCCCAATTATGAAACGCACACTCTTTCAAAAAGCCCCCCTCTTAAATGTTTTTAAAATAAAAAAAAACAAGCAAGAAATTAATTTTAAAACCTTTTATCACAATACAAATATTACCTCCGAAATTTTCGGCTGTCGGATGTAAATATTTGTAATATGATCAAGAGTTTAAAATGAATTTCTTATATTACATTACCAACACAGATGAACTTTCATACAAATAAACAAACAGTTAATAATGCATACTTTATGTCTAATAAGAATTACTATATCCCTCATACGATCGTTTTACTATTGAATTTGGCATACGATAGTTTTGGACAACACTCGCAATCACGTGACTGGGCTTGTCGGTAAAAAATAACATTAAAAGTGCGTTACGCGATTGTTAGTATACAACTAACGAATGGGCTTCTTGTGATAGTCAATCATACCGAGGTGGGCTCGAAATGACTATTACCCGAAGCGTAGCTGAGGGTAATAGTCATTTTGAGCCCGCCGACATTGCCTATCACAATCAAGCACATTAGTTAGTTGTTTTATATCAATCATCAATATCACGGATTGCGTTCATCTTACGCAAAATAAGTAAAAATCTTTTCAATATTTCAAAATTTTGACACAAAAATCAATCGACATTGATGAAGCCAGTTCGAGCCTCCAGAACCATGCCGCATCTCATACGCTTATTATCATTTTCTTTTTTTGTCAAAATTTACAAGCGATTTCATGAAATATTAAAGAGATTTGCACTTATTTTGTGTAAGATGAACGTAATCCGTGATAATGACGATTACCCTCAGCTACTCTTCGGGTAATAGTAATTTCGAGCCCACCTCGGTAATAGTTTGATTATCACAATAAGCCCATTTGTTAGTTGTATATTATTCATAATTTCATCTAGGTCTGATGCAAGATGAATGCATGCTATTTACACCTTGACTCTAAAATCACAATATTCATAGTAAAGTATCTAAATATGTGGCAATTGTACAAATGTTACCTTATTCTGCATATGCAGTGGTAGGTTAACTAAGACGTCGATGGTCACTGGTGTCACAGTGTGTGAGAATGTAGCTTCCTTCTCTTTGACGTGGATACTCTCTGCCTTATCTGATGATTCCGTTCGTTTGAATGACACTTCGATGTCTTGCAGTTTCTGCGCTGAATGCAGCCACGCCCATTCTCCGCACTCGTGAGGCAGACCAAGGAACTTCAAGCATGGGATGTTGGTCAGGAGAGGCAGCGAAGTTACTAGCGTTGGGTCTTTGATGGTCACTTGCTGAAGGTTTGATAAGGTCTGGAGACCTTCAACAAGCCTGATCGGTAGGCTTGATGTCAATTGTGGCGTGTTGATCTCTATGTGTGTTATCTGTAAAGGAGAGATATGAGAATATAAGCCCCGGGGCATCAGATAAGATGATTTGAATGAGAGCATAGAGCTTTGAAATACTACTATACACCAAGCCTTAACATAATGATAATAGCGCGAAAGGTGTCACAACGACACACTGAATATGGCATTTAAGTCTTTAAGACATTTTCAATATGTTCAAGAAGTAGTAAGTATGTACATGTATGAACTTTCGTGTTTTTTTTTGCCCAAATTGAACAAATCTATACATTGGATAGAGTGTCTTTTCCAATGAAAACGATACCAAGAACAGTAATCCGTGGGCCATTGTTAGTGTGCATTCTGCATATTTTCCTGCTGTGGAAGCTAGGTGCTGGACATGATGACTCTCACATCGCGATAATTATTCCCTTCTATTTTACTAAGGGGATGAGTTCGGGCTGTGTTCCATGTGAGTTCTGGATTGTCGGTTTCATGGCGGGGTTTATTCTGGACGTTATCGGGGTCTTATCGGTCTTGATTCGGTTGAATGCAAACCGAATACTCGCGCTGAATGCTGAATACAGACCGATAGAAGACCGAATGATTTTTGATCTGACTGCTAACCCCAGTCGGGGCTCTTGTCAGTGCCCAATAAAGCGGTAAATTGTAATTTAGTTTGGTTTGGTGTCGGTTTGGCGGTGTGACTGCCGCAGCTACATAACCGACAACTTCTATAGAAAACGGGTAACATCGCACATTACAACTTAATCGGTTACAACATGAAATGATCGATCAATGGTAATGATAGATCGATCACATGTTCGCATGATCGATTGCTCATTGCTCATAGTCCCGAAAATATTACAACTAATCGGATCACACTTATCTTTCTTCCTATGCCACATATATTTTGAATCATCATACTAGCATGACTAGCCTACTCTGAGTTTTTTTTTTTAGTCATGCTTTCCCGTAATTCAAGCCACAAAGAAACACTGCTCATATATTTACAACTTGAAGGAGGTTTGAAATGAGACCACAGAAAAGTCAGAAGTTTTGATTCATTGATCAATAATTTGCATAAATTAATCATTGGGAAATAATTGGCCATATTTTTGTTTAACTCCAAGTGCCTTTGAATAAAAGTACATAACTAAGAAATGGAGAATCTACAATTACGAAGTGATCAGGTCGATCGAAGCCTTCACAAAACCCTATATAGGGGGTTAACAAATAAAAAAAACATACAGTGAATAAATGCATATGAAGAATTTATCTTATTCCGATAAAATACTACTACTTATTCTAATAACGCTTAATCTATCCAGGGTAGCTACTTCAGTGACGAACAATATCCCTTCAGTTGGCCTTGGATACCATTGATGTTATTAGTATTACCCATCCCTGTTCTATAATTCTGTTGAACCCACGACCCCCAATTATGAAACGCACACTCTTTCAAAAAGCCCCCCTCTTAAATGTTTTTAAAATAAAAAACAAGCAAGAAATTAATTTTAAAACCTTTTATCGCAATACAAATATTACCTCCGAAATTTTCGGCTGTCGGATGTAAATATTTGTAATGTGATCAAGAGTTTAAAATGAATTTCTTATATACATTACCAACACAGATGAACTTTCATACAAATAAACAAACAGTTAATAATGCATACTTTATGTCTAATAAGAATTACTATATCCCTCATACGATCGTTTTACTATTGAATTTGGCATACGATAGTTTTGGACAACACTCGCAATCACGTGACTGGGCTTGTCGGTAAAAAATAACATTAAAAGTGCGTTACGCGATTGTTAGTATACAACTAACGAATGGGCTTCTTGTGATAGTCAATATAATACCGAGGTGGGCTCGAAATGACTATTACCCGAAGCGTAGCTTCGGGTAATAGTCATTTTTAGCCCACCGAGATTGCCTATCACAATCAAGCACATTAGTTAGTTGTTTTATATCAATCATCAATATCATGGATTGCGTTCATCTTACGCAAAATAAGTAAAAATCTTTTCAATATTTCAAAATTTTGACACAAAAATCAATCGACATTGATGAAGCATTTTTTTGTCAAAATTTACAAGCGATTTTATGAAATATTAAAGAAATTTGCACTTATTTTGTGTAAGATGAACGTAATCCGTGATAATGACGATTACCCTCAGCTACTCTTCGGGTATAGTAATTTCGAGCCCACCTCCGTAATAGTTTGATTATCACAATAAGCCCATTTGTTAGTTGTATATTATTCATAATTTCATCTAGGTCTGATGCAAGATAAATGCATGCTATTTACACCTTGACTCTAAAATCACAATATTCATAGTAAAGTATCTAAATATGTGGCAATTGTACAAATGTTACCTTATTCTGCATATGCAGTGGTAGGTTAACTAAGACGTCGATGGTCACTGGTGTCACAGTGTGTGAGAATGTAGCTTCCTTCTCTTTGACGTGGATACTCTCTGCCTTATCTGATGATTCCGTTCGTTTGAATGACACTTCGATGTCTTGCAGTTTCTGCGCTGAATGCAGCCACGCCCATTCTCCGCACTCGTGAGGCAGACCAAGGAACTTCAAGCATGGGATGTTGGTCAGGAGAGGCAGCGAAGTGACGATTGTTGGGTCTGTGATGGTCACTTGCCTAATGTTTGAGAAAGACTGGAGGCCTTCGGCGAGTCTGCCCGGTAGGCTGGATGTCAAGCGCGGTGTCTTAATCTCTATACATGTTATCTGTAAATAGTATATATATAATATCAGTATGATGGTTCTATTGTTGTTCATATTTATAACTGCATCAACACGAAGTAATTTATATTGCTAGAATATAATTTGGTACTCTCCCAAATATGTACCAATGGCATATTATATGCCTTAGTCAGATACCGTATTAAGGAATAATTGAGGTTTGGTATAGAAATACACGAAATATTTAATGTGACGTAATAAAAGACTGATTGTCATACAATTTGAATGACAGAGTTAAACTTTATTGATCAAAATCGGTTCAGAAACAGCCGAAATATCAACAAAATACATCTGAGTTGAATAAATGTGGGATCCCACCTTCATTCAATGATTTAAGAAATAAAATATTAAATTACTTACATTTTTCAAAAATTTACAAATGAGGTTTTTAGATAGCTGTTGATCATCTCGCTGTTTAATCATTATTTTAACCAAACATCACATGCACAATACCAAAAAAAATGGTTGAAACCAATCCTTTAGATAGCGCCCTTATGTGTTTTAACTTTGAACGGCTCTTTTTGAATGATAACGTACTTTAAACTTAGTCGTATTTAATTTTTTTTTCGAGCAATGTGTAGTCGTAACTGTTAGTTTGTTATGGTATGGTGCAGGTTATGGTAAATATACGAAACACTGTACAATCCCTTTAATTACATCTAGCCACTTGAATAGAAGGACAATGAACTCCAGACAATTGCTACATGCACTATTATACACTAAATATGATGAATAGTCCCTGAGAATTTGAGCGAAATCGGTCAAAAATTAGAAAACTATGGATCTTTGAAAAGAGCAACACACACTGGCAATGTTGTGGACTACCCCTAATATGGTTTGTACACAACATTTCAATTTTGTTTAATTTTCTCAATATAAATGTTTAAACTTTGTTTGAGCTCAACATATGTTTAATGAAATACATTGATACACATTATATCATGCTTTTGGGGAATGGAAACATGTGACTATGAAGATACCCTCTATAACCACACTGCAATTACGATGGATGGGCGAATGTATTGCCCCCTCCTAACCTTCAAGTTATCACATGTACTTGACTTGCTACATCGGCATTATTTGTATTTTCCTGGATTTGAATGTAATTAGTGGTTTGAAGGTGTTTGTTTGAGACAAGTTTGGGTATTGCTGTTATTTACTGTTTACAACGATATTTGACAAATGTTTTATTTTCTCATGTGTTTCTGCGCCTAATGAACTAAATACCTGTCGTTTTACTTCACTGGGAAGGGACTTCATTCCGACGATGGTGTAGAGAGTTGGTGACTTAAGAACAGCTGACCCCCCCTGTAGATATTTCCCTACAAGGGATGACACATCACCTTCAAACGTCTGCGCCTCTGTTGACAAGTCTAGGACCATGCGGAATTGTTCGCTCTCATCTAACGACTTAGTCGACAGCACTGCTTTCATTGCCTTTACACACATGTTCACGTCTGTTCCTGCGACGAAACGAAGGAGGTTTTCATATTGCCTGATTCTTCTCTTTCCCTTGAATAGTCTGTCAAGTTTAGAAAGTCCTACTTTCTTTACGAAGCGGCTACTTTCGACGTAGAGTTTGCAAAGATATTTTCCTGCTGAATGTTCCTGAATGGACTTATGAAAGAATTCGATCTTTCTTGCTCTTTTCTTCAAAGCTGATGGTCTATTCAAGGAGTCTGAGACGGATTCCGAAATTAGCCCAAGATCCAATCCATCTTTTATCGCTTCGGGGAACTTTTTGAAGTCTTTTTCGGTGAAGAGAAGCTTATTGCTGTCTTCTACAAGTCCATTGAGCGCAACCTCCCCAAGGCGGGTCATGGTTTCCTCTAACCAGGTGTCGGTGCATCTATCTGGGTACTTGCATTGGAAGTGGCCCCAAAGGAACTTTAACATTTCGTCAAAGAGCTCCGTTTGGGTGTTGATGTTTGTCATTCGATCGTCTGCCCAGAGACAGCAGACCATCACACAGAAAAGCGGTGTAGAGGTCAGTTCGTTTATTATGTCATTGTCTTTTAAGTGCGCCTTCAACGTTTCCGCTTTTGAACCACTCTTGAAGAACTTATCTATGTAAGCCCTGGCATATTCTTCGGAAAACCCTTCAACCTCCATACGCGCGTAAACTCTCGCTAAGTCGACATGACAAAAATAACTGGCTAGATAAGGCCTAGTTGTTACAGCGACTGTCGAACCTATCATGTCCTTGTTCTTTAGAACGCTTCCGATACTACCTCTTTCTATTGCATCTAAACTGCCGCGATATTCGTCAAGACCGTCAAGGATTATCGAGCACATATTTGGGTTCTTTCGAATGAACTCTTCGAGGGCGTCTGGAGAAAGGTTGCTGACGTCTGGGAGAAGTTCTGATTTTATAGCCTCTGCAAGGGACTGGTTAATGTCGACATCACGAAGTCTCACGATAAATAGGAGTGGCAGGTCTTTTAGCGGGGATTCATGGACGCGATAAACCCAATCATATGCCATTTTGGCTACAGCTGTTGTCTTCCTTTCCCCGCTGCGGCGTATATAACTATTCGTTTTGGTAGTTGACCTTTTACCTCAGTCCTGAAAATGTCGTTTACAGATCCCTCTAGTGTTATCTTTTCATGTTCACCTACAATATTTCCCGTACTGTCTTCCTTGTACATATTGACAACAGTATAGACATCGTTCACTTTTTCGGTGCTTTGCGGATCCCATGGTTTTATTTTCACCAAACAGATCCCCGTCTTGTAGTGTTCAGCAAGCTTATGGCGACAATCAGCGACGGTGAAATGTTCAGCTATCTTCGTTCTTCAGAACCTGTTGGATAAATATGCATTGGAATAGTTCTTGGAATATTGAATATTTAGAATGAAAATAAAGTCAAATGAGTGTATTAAAAATAGTCTTTCATTACCTTGCAACAAAATTATTTCTCAAAGCGCCCTGTAAACCAAAACTGAACTATCCGTTAACCGACACCCCCGCCCCCCCCCCCCCCACCCCTCGACAACTCTTCTTAGTAATGTCATGATTATTATCATCATCATTAGTATTATTATAATTATTATTAATAGTATCATTATTCTTAAATAACCGTTGTTATCACTCACCGCGCTGAGGAGACTGCCCACTTCCTGCCGGTTGTGCTGCTCCGCTGGAAGAACAAATTAGTATTATTGAATAAGTACAATGCAAGTGGTAACTGTTTGATACGTTTTACATTCTACTTAGATATAATTAGACAAGCTGAGGTTGTTCTTTGCAAATTATATGCACACTATGCTCTACCTGCGTATAAGAGTTTAGGGGAGATGCATTTTCATGAAAAGTGAAATGTGTGTTCGTTTCCGTTAGAGTTGTTCTTGTGAAACATCACATATTTAGCAGAACGTTCTGAAAAGGCAGCATACAAGATTTCGATACAAACTTTGAAAAATCGTAATTCCTAATTGGGTTAACAATTATGTTTATACTTTCGCTGTACTCTTTCACTAAATCTGTTGAAATGCTTACATGTTTGTGTTGTTGTTGTTATTGTTGTTGTCATGAGTGGGTTTTTTTGGTTTATATTCACTTGGTCTAATACCACTTGGTCTAATCATCAGTTCGTCTAACTCCACTTCGGCTAAACCCATTTGGTATAATCATCACTAGGTCTAATGCCCATTTAGCAATTGCCGTTTCGTCTAATCACCAAATGGGCCAATTGTCACTTCGTCTACTTTGTTTTTTCCTCGTTTCGTCTATTATTACTTCGTATAATACCAGTTCGTCTACTTATCAGTTAGGCTACTCTTCACTTGGTCTATATGCAATTCGTCTAATTACCGTTTGGTCTATAACCATTTGGTCTAATATCCATTTAGTCTATTACCATTTGATCTATTACCATTTCGTCTAATACCAATAGGTCTATTTTCCACTTGGTCTAAAATCAGTCGTCTAATGCCATTTCGTCTAAACACTATTTCGGCTAATGGCCATTTATTCTAAATTTCATTTGGTCTAACGATCGCCCACACTGACCTCTGTGATGGCCACCGCCTGCATACCGTATACAAGATTCTATAAGGCTGTAATTATAGCTCTATGGATATTTAGCCACAGCGGTTTCACTAGACGAAACTTGTGAATAAGAGAAACTAATTGGCCACTACAATCAGGTGACCTTCATAGACAAGTCCCAAAATATCTTTCGTACGCTCACCACCCAGGAAAAATAGATATGTGGCCGCTATAAACAAGTGAACTTTATAGACGAATTTCCAAACAGTGTTTATTGACCACCTAAAAGAAAACAAGATAGTGGGCGTTATAATCAGGTACCTTAAAAAAAAACAGGTTCCATCAAATCGTATATCGTCAAACAGGGGCAAAGACAACGGGGGGGGGGGGGGGGGGGGGGGGGGATGAGGGGAATGCATCCCCCACCTCACAAGGTGGGGGATGACATGTACAATTATTCCCCCCCCCCCCCCCCCCCCGCGCTTTTAGGGAAGGATATATTTGTTTTGTGTATTTGTATACGAGTGGGAAAGAAAACATTCTTTGTATGAGCTAAGACTTGTTAATTATAACGTTAAAAACGTAATTTATACATCCACTTTTAATTTTCGCTGCGCGCTTTGCGTGCGAACATAATACTCAGTTTGTTGTGTAACCTGCGTATGGTCTGGGGTGAGTTTCTTTTTCTTTAAACCGGGTCACGTATTTCCAGTAGAGGCTGGCATTGCTCTGGCTGCTTGTGTGACGTGCACCAAATTGCGCCATTTCAAGTATTATGCAAAATGTTCTCTGTTGGAAGTGGATACTCCTCCCAAACCCTCCCAATTAGGCTCTGCCCCAGCCCTCGGTAAATAACAATTCAAATGTGGCCCCCCCCCCCCCCCCCTCCTGTTTCAAAACCTTTCCGCGGCCCCTGTTGAACTTAGTGGACACTATTACTGACACTGAATTACAATTATCAAACTTTACATCAACGTAACATTATACCTTCAGACCAAATGGTCATTCGACTAAATGGGCATTAGACCATGTCATTAGCCGAAGTGGGACATTAGCCCAAGTGGGAGTAGTCCAACTGTCAATTAGACCAAACGGGAAGTTGATGAAATGGTGATTAGACCAAGTGATAAACTGCCCATCTGGATA
>JBAMJV010006715.1:0-69030 GCA_037951105.1 Echinarachnius parma
TTCAGTACTCTCCTAACATGCCTAAGGCTATTTTATTTTGCAGCCCAATTAGCGTATACGTGATCTATTAATTGTGGCACACCACATATTTGCGGACAATATATGAATTTGTGTTGAGTTTTCTGTTATTGTGATACTGGGGGCACGTGCCCCCTTTCCCCGATGTTACATACGCTACTGACTGTGCCACCCCCATACATTTGACCATGCCAGTCTGAATTGTCTGACCTACTGACCCACAATGAAAGTTGGTAGAGACAAAAACAGGTGCTCCTCCAGTGTGTATAGGTTACTTGCACTGGCGTACTGGTAGGGGGGAGGGGGTGGAGCTTGGGGCTTGCCCCCCCCCCCCCCCCCTCCCAAAAAAGGGGTATTTCTTTATGACAAGATAACTCGATTTACTTCATGTCAAGTCAAATTTCCTTCCTTTACATTAGATTGCATTATTTCAAGTAAAACATTGCAAAATCACCCTTACCGAGCATGGGCGCACAGCCACCTACCATCACGTACCTTCATTCCCCCTCTCGGTCGCTTCGCCCCCTCGGGAGCCTTGTCTGCCTATATGGAATACTTTGTGCTTGTTGTTGTATCATAAGTAATGTAGCTTTTGATGTACATTGTCTAATTCCTCCAAATCCACTTGGAATTCTAGCTGTTCCCTCATATCTTGTAATTAAATATTGTTTATTCGTATTAACAATAAAAGCATGGGATAGGTTTCGGTTTTTCAAATTTCCCTTTCGTAAAAAAGATATTTACGATTCAAGTGTTCAGATGTTAAATAATCCACTGGATCGTCAAAACCGTGTACAAAGTAAGGGCAATGGGTTAGTGAATAGCAATTCGCATGTTTGCTCATTACTCGGCCAAATAACGTCCATTTAACACACAACACCATCTCAGATAACAACAATATTATACCCCTCACAAAAAAGTTCCGCAATTCAAGTTTGAGTGTTCATATCTCTCCTATTACTTTATTACCGTTCATGAATTTGGTATCATTAGAAAGCTTGTATTCTCCCCTTTACCTTGATATGACATTGGCTATGAATATTTTATCGTGGAATGTGCGTGACCACCGAATATAAGGCAAAGTCAAAAGTGAAATGTCGCAAAATGCATTGATATTGTCAACAGTGTACCCTCCTTTTGTTGAGAGAATAAAGTGTTCTGAATGAGGTCCATGATGCTTCGGTGTCATGTGGCGAATTATCATTTTATTTGGAGGATGATATGTGCCTTTATGAATGTGAGGTGGTGCAATAACGTTTGTGTATCTTGTTTGGAGATGTAATGTGTTTTATTGACTGATTGATATATTATCATTATGTTTGGCTTTAGCCTTTTACACACGTTTACACAACATTCACGACAAGTACAGTACACACGTCACTTTTCATTGCCAAACAACAGAAAAATTCATGATTGTAATCATGACTACTTTAGAATCATTCCACCCTCGAGGGGAAGTGATTGACATCATGCATGATCGCCTGAACATCATTCAAAACATCACTCACATCCCAATAACATGATAAATCATATTGACAGTAAAATAAAAGTGTTTTTAGCGTTCCGGAATGGGTTATTTCGGCAGACTATGTATAATTTATAAACGCGTGTTAAGTCTATGGGAGTATTTTCCATGATTTTGGCTGAGGGGAAGGGGGTCAGATATGTTCTGATTTGGGTGCTATAAACCGGAATGGGTTATTTCGGCAGACTTTAAATGTATAATTTATAAACGCGTGCAAAAAAAACTAATCGTTAAGGAGATAATAATAATGATAATATTATACTCGTATAAAAATCGTAGGTTACGCGGAAGTAGGTTTTTCGAGTTAGCATACTTAGAGAATAGGGTTTAGTTGTCAGGTTAGATTCAGATGATGCACGTGAGCATCCCTCACTAACCCTGAAGATTTTTTTTTTAAAGATTATTATTGAAAATCAGGACATCAAATTTTCCAAAAACTGCAGTTGGCTGGTAATGTTCAATGAACACAATATCATCTAAATACTTCGGTACAACAACAAAAAGTAGGGCTTGCTCCGATCTTGAATAAAAAAAATGTAAAACTAAGAAGACATCTCCGTGAGCATTCTCTCTAAATTTCAGACATTTCGACCATTTTTGAAAAAGTTATGACCATTTTCTGAATTATCAATTTTTGAAAATTGTCAAAATTGTCAAAAAAATCACGAAATATCTTGTTTCTGCAATTTCTCAAGAACCAGATTACAAATCGTCACAAAACTTGGTATATCTATGTATCTTGATAGGCAATTATGTGCTGTGATTTTAGGGTCATGAGGTCAAAGTTCAAAGGTCACAGGTCAAATTTTCACGAAATGTACCTTTTGCGTCAATACGAATGAAGGCGGATGCATGTGCTCCAAGTAAAGTTATTTTCTCAGTCAATTACTTGAATTATGTAATTAATTCTACATATTTCCCTTAATTATGAGTTGCTGGTCATTTCTATATGTCTCATTTAGTGACTTCTTCATTTTCAAGAAAGTAATTTACAAGCTAAGACAGGGTATTTTTCACTCTAATTTTAATGTCGAGAAGCATTTCAAAGTTACGTCGTAGCGGGAGTACTATTCAATAGTCATCCGAGCATGATATCCTCTTAAACACTGGCAATCACAGCAAACTTACAAGCCGCCGCGATGATAAACTAGTACAAAGCTAGCCAATTAATAGTTACTAGCTAGCTACACCACTCACACAAACTATTTTATACAATCAATGCTTCTTAAATTACATGATCGGGTAATATTAGTGTGATTTTTCTGACAGATTGAGAGTTTGAGGACAGTTCGCATTACTCGATCATCAACCACTCACAGTAGAGAAATCAGCCACGCCCACTACATGCCTGACGATTGACGTACATATTTATCTATCACCCTTGATGTCCAGAAAATGTTCATTGGACATCTTTTTTAAAGGTCTTTTCTCAATATAGGCCTACGAGCATAACGAAAGAATAATATTGATATATAACCAGCGATTGAAATTGATGCGTGAATACTAATGACTATTTGTGTTAAATTGATCGACGAAAGACGAAATTGAAGTTAGGATTTCCGCTCTGGTGGTTCCTCGGGACGAATTTGAATTACAAATTAATTAAATTGAATGACAAAAGTGTTAAAATGAATGGGAAAACCTACATTAAAAAGCCTTTTTTGTTTTCATTGATATTTTGTTTTCATTCCTTACATACAAACAATAACAAAGTATTGAACACATAACTTTTTTTAATCAGCAGATCAAAACGATTAAAACGATTAAATACAATTAACTTTTACATCAAAAGGATCAAAACGATTAAATACAATTAAATACAATTAACGATTAAATACAATTAACTTTTCCATAATAATTGTAACATTTCAATTATTACAAAATAATTGACAATAATAAAGATCAGCATGAATGAAGAATTACAATTTAAAACACTTTCAATTTAAATACAATTTTCCATTTATAATTATTTATATTATTTCATAATTACAATCTAATTACAATACAATTAACAACACTATATACGAATGAGTGAACAATAAACAATACGTTTCAGGTGCTATAAGCTTGCAAGATGTTATCATTCTAAACGATTATTTTGTTCATACAAAATTATGCATGACTGTGATGTTTGTTGAAATAATTATGATTAGAGAAATCATCAACAAAAAACATGTTTTGAACATTATTTTTATGAAAAGGTGTAGGCATTTTTCATTTTTTAAAAATCTTTGAATACATGAATTATGTGGGCGCCATAATTATTTATTCCGATCGGCCCGTATTCACAAATGAGGTTTGTACAAACCCCGGTTCAAACCGCGGTTTACATATATGGAATGCCAATTGTAAACTTCTACTTCTACTTCTACTTGGGTACTCGACAGGGTCCATCAGTCAGGACGTAGAGTCGAGGGGAACCGGTGAGGTGTCCCATTAATTGCCGATTGAGGCAACTGCTCCCGCAAAGGCTCCTAGTGATGTAGAAGCCAAGATATTATTGGGGAGCGCATTCCATGCTGTTACAGTTTGTGGGAAGTAGGAGTTCTGGTAAAGCTGAGTTCGAGTATGTATATGCTTGAGCTTATTTGGGTGGTATTGTCTGGTGATGCTTGGGGCCATTGGTGTGAGGAGTTGGTCAGGTGTAATTGCTACCATGCCATTCTGAATTTTGTAGAGGAGGCTAAGGCAGGAGATGTGTCTGCGTCTTTCCAGTGTACTCCATTGAAGTTGTTGAATCATAGCAGACACACTCTCAGAATGGCGGTATTGTTGAAGAACGAATCTTGCTGCTCGCCTCTGATGGAGAGAGAATGTAACTTGTTAACAATGTTGATGGTACACATTCTCTCTCCATCAGTAATTTTACAATTGGCATTCCATAGATGTAAACCGCGGTTTGAACCGGAGTTTGTACAAACCTCCTTTGTGAATACGGGCCAATAGACCGCTTCTGTAATGTATGCAAATAATATGCGTATGACGTAAGACTCCCCGTTGGCAAGCTTAACAATAGTAACTAGGTCCGGCAAGCTAAGTTTGCCGGAGCTTGCCGGACCTAGTTACTATTGTTAAGCTTGCCAACGGGGTGTCTGACGTCAAACGCATATTATTTGCATACATTACAGAAGCGGTCTATTAGTTTTACACCAATTATCTTGAGATCAGCGGATTGTTCAATACTATAACTAGTCCTGCGCTAGACCTACGTGAAGCATGCCTAAGCATATCTTGAGATCAGCGGATTGTTCTATACTAGAGCTAGTCCTGCGCTAGGCCTAGGTGAAGCCAACCCCCCGCCACCGCCCTCCGTTTCTCCCCTCTTTCTACCCCCCCCCCCCCCCCCCCCCCCCAACCTGCACGCCGGCCGCGCGCAGACCTGCTCTAGCATAATTATAGCTGCATATAGCTCATGCAATCGCAGCTAGTGTACGCGCCGCTGGTGCACCCAGAGCGTGCACCGCACGCGCGCACACGTAACACCTATCGATAATTTGTCGAGAGGTCTGTAATCCAGATGATGAGCTTATAATCTATGCCTGATATTATCATGCCTGCTTTCCGAATCTTGATCCTTATGTTATCGAGTCTGTTTTGAAAAACAGGTGCAGGTCGATATACACTGAGCTGAAAAGGTATCCGCATCGTCATTGGGTCAACCCCCCCCCCCCCCCCCCCCATTAGCAAAAAGCTAGATCCGCCCCTGGTTTCTGACCAGTGAAGTTATTTCATGACCGCATACGAGTTTCAGAGCTTGTGCCTATGCTAGTACCTCCTTGGTGTAATCAGTAGGTTCATGGTGTGATGTACCCGTGGAGTACACCAATACCACCTACGTTGCAGTGTAGTGATTTTGTATGTTTAATTTTTGGCGGGGTATTCTGTTTCTTCTTATTTTAAAGTTCAGCCATACCAAAATTGTATTACCCCTTTAACTTTCTGAACACTTCAATAGTAACAAAAGCGAAATTCGTCAAACCGAAACGTGTTCCATGCTTCTATTGTGGGGAATACAACTAGGTATGACCATGCAGGAAGGTGGTATTTGAGAGGATTCGGGCAACTTACTAGATACATTCAATGGGGTGGCACATGCCCCCATAATGTAACAAACACACAAGTAAACATAAAGGGACAATCTGAACAAAAATGAAGATATAATAAGGGGGCCCCAATCATTCGAGTGTCACACCCTGACCATTGACTCCCATAGCCCTGATCAGACCATCATCCACACTGCGACGCTGGACATTTGTATTATTGTAAGGCAAATTGATGTTTACTACCATCGTAGACCTATCCTTCACCCTTGATCTGCGTAATGGGCATTATGGATTAAAGCTACAGTATAGTACTTGTACTATACTTTCATTATACAATGTAAATAATTGCCATCTGTTAATTGAAACACATTTTGGTACGCTGTGAACTTAGTACTTGCAATTACAATAGAGGCGTTGTAATGTATCAGAAATGCTGATATCGTTTTCAATGTATATAGGGTATGGAAACACTTGAATATTCTGACGGTGACCAACGTAATGGACAAATTTATTCCCAAGGAAGATTTATTAAATTGCAGTGCTTGCGAAATAATCACGCGTGATGGAGCCATATTAAGTTTACTTAAACTCACCCAAGCAATAAGTTTTGCTGATTACCATTTTGGCAGATTGCATTTGCACCATAACTTGAGTATCTCTTTAAGCCATGAAGTCTACTACCAATACGTGTTTGTAAGCGCGGGAAATTAAGACATTTTTCCTTCTTCACACATGTTACTATGAAAGTGCTGAGATCTGGGACCTGCATGCGGGTGTATCTATAGGCTTTTTATGGCGCTTTGGCATTGCTATGCTGAGAACATTAGAAGGGTGACAGTTTCCAGTATCATAAACGAGATGCATATGCTTTGCCCTAGTATAATTAAAGAACTGTACTTTATGATATCAATTAGGTGAACTCAGGATTGTATATGAGGATTTATCTTCTGCACGTTCTTAAACGGGAAACATAATAGTGACTTGAGCTGAGAATGGAAATATGAACAGTAAATGTTTCACACGTATTGTCAGTCTTCATTTGGTAAGTTTTGTTTACTTTCAGTTTTACAATTAAACAGTAATTGTGCATGCTAAGCGCTAACCGATTAATTCAGTAATTGCTTAAAATATTGATAATTTAAATTGAATTGTTGATGACTGTTTGTTTCCGTGTACTTTTGTTTGGGTTTTGCTTGATCTGTAGCCTACGTGTGTACAGTGGCGTAGCGTGGTCGGACTGATTGGGGGGGGGGGGGGGGCACGACAATTATTGGGGGGCACACGTTATGTATTTCTTTGTAATGGCCCCTTATGTTTTCTATTGTTTTTCGAAATTATTGGGGGGGGGGGGGGGGGGGGGGCACGTGCCCCCCGTGCCCCCCTCGTAACTACGCCACTGCGTGTGTATGTATGTTTGTGTAAATGATTAATCAAATAACTTGTTATACTGTCACCATACGAATGATGTTTACACAATTAGTCAGCAAGAAAGGGGTCCGAGCAACAAAGATTAGGTAAAAACGGTCGGATAAAGTAACAAGAGTTTGTTCACAATTCCACATCATATTTATATGAAGAGACGGTGGTGTTTACTGGTACATTCCAGGGGCCGCGGAACTAGTGGGGGGGGGGGGGGGGGGCTGCAGCCCTCCACTTTTTTTTGGGGGGGGGGGCTGCAGCCCTCCACTTTTGGGGCTTCAACAAAATTACAAAAGCATAAAATAACACTGATTTGAAAAATGATACTCATGCGAGATGGGTTGGGTGGGAAGGGTGGTGTTCAACTCCTCGATGAGCCCCCCCCCCCCCCCCCCCCCCTCACTTTCAAAATCTTTCCGCGGCTCCTGCATTCGATTATAGACCAAGTTGATGATTTGATGTCTGGTCGAAGACCTGGTAGGTAAAATAGAGTTCTTGAGTTCAACATTTTGGTTTCCAATTGAGTAAGTAATGAAATAGACCAAAGTCGGTTATTATGTAGTCAACTTAATTAAAGGTATAAGTGTTGAGTATTGGTATTTCCCGAACTAGACCCGAAGTGCATGCCCCCCCCCCCCTCCCCCGATATTTTGTTGTGAGATAATGAAAAACTGACTGTCAACTAATTCGAAAGAACATACAATTTGTATGACAGAATAAACGTTATTGGATCAAAATCGGTTATGAAACGGCTGAAATATCCAAAAATATATTTGTATTCAAAATGTCCTTCACCGGGCGATATTTAGACTTTTTATAAAAAATTTAACAAATGCTCGAAGACTACTTTGAACAAAATCAGAATAGGTTTTTAAAAAGTCGTTGATGATAGCTCTAATGCTCTATTGAATCATTATTTTAACAAACATTAAGAGCACAATTGTATATTAAAAAAGACTGAAACCATTGATTTTTTAAATAGCGCCCTCTTGAGTTGTAACAGCTCTTTTAAAATGATAACAGGGGTTTTACTTAGTCGTTTGAAATTGTGTTTACTTTGTACCGTAATGGTGCAGGTTTTGGTTGTTAAAGTGATCTAGTAACGTTGTTGACATGTGCAAAAAGTAATGATGATATTGTTGTTATCTGATATGTCCACAGGGAAAATTCCCAGTCTAATTCCCAGTCAAATGGACGTTGCATGGCCAAGAAATTAGCAAAAGTATAAAGTGATATTCACTAACTCACTGCACTCACTTTGTACACGGTTTCAAAACTCCAACGGAGTTTTTATTATATGAATACTTAGATCGTACATATCTTTGCAACGAAAGGGAAATTTGAAAAACCGAAACCTGTCCCATGATTATATTGTTAATACGAATACTACAAGGTATGAGGAAACCGCTACAGAATTCAAATTTTATTTTGAGGATTTGGACAATGTTACTAAGTCCCTTTAAGTTTGACCAGTACTCAACTATCCCTTTAAATTATAACACGATTCGCTCCGAGAGCATCGTCCAGCAAACAGAATTACACCAGACATTGGTCATTTGGGTGGTCAAGTACATGCATATGTACCTACTGTCATAAATCAAAAGACGGGAGAAAGAAAACAGATGAGATTTGGGCAGACTGCAGAAGAGGAGGGAAGAGAAAGTCGAGATGCTATATTTTTGTGTGCGAACACGGGGATAGTTATGACTTTGGTCCGAGTTGGTGTAGCCTAATAGTCAAGGCTCATATGGTTTGGAGATTCTCTACACGAGCTGCGATATTGCTTTACGGAGCGGGGTCAGGGGGAGATGTTCACTCCGTTAACGTAATTGTGCATACAGTAATATAGCGCGAGGGTCTTGACGAAAGACTAAAGCTGATGGTGTGTTTGGCCTCCAGGCAGTGGCTCGAGCTTTTTGTTGGGAGAGCTCGAGAGAAGTTCTCTTTCTGGTGAAGGTCAGTTTCACTTCTAAAACTGATACGTCTCCATTTGGAAAAGAGGGGCAATAATTACTATCGAACTAAGAATAACATATTTAGCGCTACAACTACAATATTGAATCGAAATGAATAAGAGATGTGAATAACAAAATCGAAAGTTTGTGAAATTTAAATTATGGGGAAAATGTAATTGGTTACATTTATATTAATCTATGTGGGAATAATATACGATTTGAAACAATATTACATCGATTACTCATTGGAAATATTGGTTTGATACTACCCTTAATAATTGATTGAGCGAGCAATGTTCATGGGTGAATGAGAAATTGCAAAGGAAAATTATATTGTATTTTTTAGTATAAAGGTTTAGCCCCCTAGGGCCCTTAAGATCATTAATAGAATACTAATTAGGACAAACAGATTTTAATTAAATTGTTGTTACTTCATTCATATATGTCATGAGTATGATATATGCATTTAATTTTGCACATACACCTATTATAGGGACTTATTTAGTAACATTGTCTAAATCCTCGATCAAAATCCATTTTGAATTATACCGGTTCTCTCATATCTTGTTGTGTTTGTATATGAACAAAAAGAGCATGGGACAGGTTTCTTTTTTTAAATTGCCTTCGTTTATAAAAACAATATTTACAACTGGAACCTTATGGGTCATCATGTACAGATGCTAAATAATCCAGTGGATCGCGAGAATCGTGTACAAAGTAAGTGCAGTGAGAGAATATCACACTAAAAAATGTTGCTCATTACTCGGCCATATAACGTCTTTTTTACTTGAAATTTTTCACACAATACATTGTGGACATTTCAGATAACAATATACATTGTACCAACCATTTAAGACTTTTTTGCACGTATCAACAAAGTTACTAGATCCCTTTAAAGTGATGAGTGGTTAATACAATGTATAATTATTGTTGTTATCTTTGCATGTTGTGTGCAGATTTCAAGTTAAATTGACGTTATAATTATGGCCGAGAAATGAGCAAACATGCAAAGTGATATTCATCAACTCAGTGCGCTCACTTTGTGCACGGTTTTCGCAGTAGATAATTTATCATCGATCTGAACACTTCAATCGTGAATATCTTTCTTAACAAAATATCAATTAGAACAACGGAAACCTGTCCCATGCTTTCATTGTTAATACAAATACAACAAGGTATACTGAGGGAACTGCTAGATTTCCAATTGGATTTGGAGGATTGGGACAATGTTCGTACTTAGTCCCTTGAAAGCCCAGTTTGTTCTCGACCGATTTCGTAGGCTTTTCATTCCTTTCGATAAGCGTGTCATTCAAGTTTCACAACTGAATAAGCTCAGCCCATTTTGCAACATTTCTGACCATCGTCTCGAGATTGAAGCCATGATTCATTACTTTGAATATAATGTTGTATACTTATTCACGATTACTATTATCATTATACTACTACTAATTAGTAGTAGTATAGTGTAGTATCCTACTAGTAGAAGAAGTAGTAGTAGTAGTAGTAGTAGTAGTAGTAGTAGTAGTAGAAGTAATAGTAGTAGTAGAAGTAATAGTAGTATTATTATTATTATTATTATTAGTAGTAGTAGTAGTAGTAGTAGTAGTAGTAGTAGTAGTAGTAGTAGTAGTAGTAATAGTAATAGTAGTAGTAGTAGTAGTAGTAGTAGTAGTAGTAGTAGTAGTAGTAGTAGTAGTAGTAGAAGTTGTAGAAGTAGTTTTGAAAGAAGAATTCCCATTGATTTGGAAAATAGATTTAATTCAACTTAAATCAAATCAATCATGCGTAATACGTTTATGTCTCTACAATTATACATGGACGAACATTACCATGATTATGGTCAGAGAATACAGTATCATTACAAACAAACACAATACAATACACGAAATCAAATAATTTAGGGGATTGTTCAAATTGTATAGCTTTGTTAAATTATGGTAGTAACGATTGTTTTACATGTATACTATGCATTATCAAGAAGGTGTATGAGGCACTTTTCTATATCTCCTTGACATAGCATGAGCAGAGAGGTGGGAGCGAGCTTACGTGACCTCCTTTGCCCAAACTCAAGCGAGTGAACGGAGGCCGTAATTTACGATCTCCTCGCTAGTTGTTTGGCAGGCGTAATGCATGTGTGACCTTGCTGCGATTTGAAGCGAGCACAATTTACAACACATTGAGTCCCTCCTCACACTGGATTTACCCAGGACGAAATACCAATTGAAATTCTAATGGGTACCAATTGAATTCAATGGGTACCCATTGAAACCAATGGGTACCCATTGAAATTCTAATTGGTACCAATTGAATTCAATGGGTACCCATTGAAACTGATTTCAATGGGTACCCATTGGCATTGGTTTCAATGGGTACCAATTGAATTCAATGGGTACCCATTAAAACTGATTTCAATGGGTACCCATTGGCATTGGTTTCAATGGGTACCAATTGAATTCAATGGGTACCCATTAAAACTGATTTCAATTGGTACCCACATGCATTGGTTTCAATGGGTACCAATTGAATTCAATGGGTACCCATTAAAACTGATTTCAATGGGTACCCATTGGCATCGGTTTCAATGGGTACCAATTGAATTTAATGGTTACCCATTGAATTCAATGGGTACCCATTAAAACTGATTTCAATGGGTACCCATTGGCATTGGTTTCAATGGGTACCCATTGAAACCAATGGGTACCCATTGAAACCAATGGGTACCCATTGAAACCAATGGGTACCCATTGAATCCAATGGGTACCCATTTAAACCATTTGGCGGTCTGATTTCAACAAAAAAAAACACAAAATATGAATAAATATTAATGTTGAAGTAAAATTCTTTCGTTATTCATGTGTCAATCGTTAGTGTTTTATGTAAGAATTATTATGACAAACTTTGCATCACATGTTTACCTTGTCATACCATTAGTTTTCTATTGAATTTGACTTGATTTTTTTTTATAACCACTTTTTATGTATACTGCACATGTGATATATATACGCGCCATGCTGTATATGTATAAATTAATTCCTAACCTGGCACAGCCAGATTGCACTTAGGAATTTTGAATAGACCAGTTGTGTGTTATTATACCAAGGAGTTATAACTCCTTGATTATACATTGACACCAATGTACAACATGTCTCATGTACATGTACGTCCAAATTGCCAACCACTTTCAATTGGGAATGTCAATTTGTTTCCAATTTGGAATTTTCAATTGGTAATTTCAATTGGTACCCATTGGATTCAATTGGTAATTTCAATTGGTAATTTCAATTGGTACCCATTGGATTCAATTGGTAATTTCAATTGGTATTTGTTTCATTTTCCATATACTTTTCAATTGGTAATTTTCAATTGGTAATTTCAATTGGTAATTTCAATTGGTAATTTCAATTGGTTTTTCGTCCTGGGTACCCACAAAATATAGAATATCGTCTGTGCTGACCGTCGATGTTGACTGGCGGCAGATATGATGGTCGGCCAGCAATAAAAATCAATTCCCAATTCCCAAAACACCTTATCGGCAATTTGGCCGAACACAGACTTACTACCAGGGAATTCATCCTCGCAAAACAGTTTCTTAAGCATGGTAGACATGTTGGAAAAGTCTGGATCAAGATTATCTTGCGAAAGCCCTTCACTACGAGGACCTTGACCAGCCATGGTATTTTTGCGTTGAATACAGCAATAAATCAAACAAGCGAGGAAGAAAAAAGAACTCAGCAGTAAAGTAAGCAGACAAAATGAAGGTAGAAAACGTGCAGGAAAAATCACATGTCACTTACACAGAATGGTATGTGTGGGACTGTAGTGTAAATATAGCTGGATCGAGATGAAGTTATATGGTCAAAAACAGTTAGAAAGAATCCACATTCTGGCCAGCTCACAGTATAAAAGTTCTCCAAACATGTCCCAGAGGCTTTAAAGTAAATTCCCACAGAATTACATGATGAATAACCGCAGGGTGACCATTAATTAGTGATCGATGTTCCACGACGTACCAGACCACGACGGTCAGCTCGCATCAAAAAAAAAAAAAAAGTTCAGCAAATGTGGTCGGGTTTTTTTCGTTTTAGAGCAAATCTAATGACACAGCAGTGTTGATTGTCAAATTTGGTTAATGTACAACAAAACGTTTCACCTGTCATATTTGATACCCTTTGTACACCATGTGCCTGAGCGTTCCTTGGGTGAGCAGTAAATACATGAAATAATTGTCATTAAAAACAAAATACATTCATCACTACATTATAAAGAAACCATTTAAATAATGTATTCTTAAAACACAATGTTCGAAACGCGTACAAGCTTGTCTATCATACGAGAGTACGTGCACGTGAACTCAGTATACTTTTGCTTACAGAATCAGATAATAATACATTCTTTTGTTTTTAAATGTACATAACAATATACACTACCTAACATATTACCCCCTATGAGCTATGCTATACTCGTAAACATACCGTTTATATGTCTGTACATGTGTAAGTAGATAATTTTCCAACAACGTACCAAAAAACATATAAAGGGAGTATGCTAATCATGATTATAATACCAAGCTAAATACACATTCAGTTTAATACAAATCATTTAACGGAAATTTACTTGACTAAATTCAAGACAAATCAACGTTTGGTTATTTGACTACAACAACTACTAACATGGAAGTATCGTCTACATGGTATAACAAACAAATATACCATGCACTGAGAGCCTCTAGTTGAAATTATGGATTCTGAGATGACAGGAAAAGCACTATGTTCTGAGGGTCGTAGACCCGAAGAACATAGTGCTATTAATTCGAATACCGCTACATTATACATGAAATGCATCTCTAGAATATTATTTGGAATGTATTGATATTCACGGGTGAAAATATTCTGTATTTCTTTTTAAATTACTCTTTGGGAAATCTCGTCGAGCATCTTTCGCAAGCTAAAACAAGACCTCTGCTCGCAGGGAAGATTATAACACGCATTTCTATGGGCTCAATATGATCACCCGGCGTCTATGACGTCATTCATGGAATAGCATTTACTATACCATGAATGACGTCACGCATAGCACATTTTCTCCATGGGCATTACTATGTTTGGTCACATGACGCTATGTAGACCAAACACTGAACAGGATTTCATGCATGTAGGATATAATATAGACTATACTTGTTCATAGCATGTAAAGTCTAATAAGCGCTACTGCAGATTACGAATTTCAATCAACAAAAAATAAATGTATCCCTATATATTTCGACCCATAAATACAAACAAAATCCAAGAACTGTAACTTACAACGTGACTATAGACCTAACATATATGACATGCGGACAGTCTCATAATACATCGATGTTAGAAAGATCGATCGATGTTCATCGATGTTTGAAAATGTACATGCATCCGTGTATGTTGGTGTGTGTATGAGCATGCAATGCTAACAACATCGATCCATGTTAGTAGGACTTAGGACTTACATCGATGAGGTATAATTCCATGCATTGATGAGTGTGTTGCTGGGTGTACATGAAGTGATATGAGAAAAGGAGCCATGGGTCCTGTGTTGACCAATCACAGGGCTAGATTTCGGAGTTAATACGGTCCGATAGGTACTACGTGTCGTCGACGTTCACTGTCGTTGCGGAATAAAAGCTTAGTATGCAATATCAGCTCATAAACCTAGGCCTAAAATTGAAGAGAACCGCCCTTTTCTAAGGGTTCGCTTAGTCTTTTCCTCTACCATGCCTATAATACCACAATAGGCCTACCTCGATTATTACATGAATTAACCACTTAATGCGTTAATGTTGACTGTATTAACTCTTCGGCTAGGCCATAAACATACAAATATGCGTAACAATATATGTGACCTTACACCACAAAACGACCGTTGTGTCTCCGTTATATGCTGAAATAGTCAAATTCGGTTTAAAATATGAAATTAAGGATTTTTGTATTTCTTGAATGAAGGTATCTTAATCTTCATTCTGTGCTATTTTTTTTATCGTCAGAAATCATGTTTAAATAAGTCTTTTCATCGAATACAAATTATTAGATAATTATACTGGGCTTGAATATACGCCAATCTTTGAAGTAGCCAATTTCTCCCTTGTTTTAAAACTGCTTCAGCCATTTTCCGAACCTTTGGCGCTAATTTTCAGAGGGTTTGCCTTGTCTGAATATGACGAATTATATACCATTTTAAAGGTAATGATTTATATCGTAATGTCATGTAAAAATCAGGATTAGCATTTTCCCCGACTTATTGGTCGTTTATTTGTTGTAAGGTCACATATATCCATGGGTCATGTATTTGTGCCACCCTTAACATGTCAGAGTAATTCCACATGGGAAGATGTTTTTCGTGTTATGTTTGTAAACTGACGGTAAAGATGTATGAAGAGTCCATTATGCAATAACCGATAAACACCATTTTCGTACTTTTGTAGATAATACCATAATATCGCACAAAGCATTGCATTTTAAATGATACCTTACGCGTTGCATATCAACGTATTTTTCTGGAGATGTGATTTAAAATATTACAAATTATCTTAGTAGTTTCATTGTTTGGGTTAGTTTACAGATGTCTGCATATGAACTATTTGATAATACAAACGTGTTTATGTGGCAGATTAAACAAATGTATGTAAATAACTGTATCCTTTACAAATCTGAATAACAGGCAAGTACACAAACTACCAATAAATATATAATTATAATTGTAACTTATAAAGTACATTTCCACCTCCCTCCGCAATGAATGCATTATAACATCGTGACGATCAACACAGACCTTTCCACTAAAATACAGATTTATAATATTACAAAAACCCACTCCAGGTTTGCGTTATAATTTTATGAAGTAAGAGTAATGAAATTGGCAACAATAGTTTTTTCCAGACTGATTGCTATTAAACATAAAATAGCAACAACAACTTTGACTCCTGTGGAATGTCATGTTTGCGTTTCGGTTTATTTAGGCTTTTCGTCATCATTGTCACCTCGAGATCTTCACTCTGAAATGAGAACGAAATATACCAGATAAAATGAGTAAAACGTATATGCCAGGACAGGGAATACGAATAAGAATGTTGCAATGTAGTACTTGGAACATAGTCTCTAACTAAGATATTTAAATAACAACAGTAATATACATATCACTTCATATTCAATTATCATTTCAAATTATATTAATGTATCGTTAGAAAAGTTTAAGAATAACAGTTTTGAACTTTGATCATTGACATGTGTTTGTATGCATTTGGTTGAAAATCGTGTTCTTTAAAGTGACACAATTGACACCAAAATCAATCACTCTTAATAGATTGGGTCTTAAAAACCGGAATTATCAAGAAGTGGAACTGGAGTGGCAATGTTCTCTCCTCATTGCACTAGTGGAAAATATAAGGTACATTGATTAACCGGGGGGGGGGGGCATTTGAAGGGGAAATACAGTTTGGAATAAAATGAATTTGAGTAACCAAAACATGCACCATATCATTATAAACTCATAGTCATAACTCTACCGGCATACCCGAAAGTAGCAAAACATACAAACTGCTAAGTAAAATGCCTGTTATAATTTGTTTTAAAGTAGCCGTTACAACACATATTGGTTTCAACCATAACAAAAATTGGTGAATACGATGTTTTGTTAAAAAAATGATTAAAAACAGAGATCATCAACACCTATTTAAAATCTTTTATGTTAAATTGTTGAAAAAGTGTAAGCATTTTATAGATTATTTTCTAAAATCATCGGATTAGTGTGGAACCCACATGACTTTGTATTCAAACTGGATACATTTTTTGATATTACAGCTATTTCTCAACCGATTTTGATCAAATAAAGTTGATTTTATCTTTGACATCGCATGTTCTCCCGATTGTTTCACTCAGTCTGTCATTACCTCATGAATGAATTATTTCCTGAAGCGCCCTCTTAGCCAAAACTGTACTATCCTTTTAACACCATAAACTAATTTTAACTCAATCAGGTGCTATTTATTATTGCGTATGACCTGATCGCAATCATTTGTATTGGTAAGTTAATGTCCATTTGTAAATCTTTTGTCAAACATGTCTAGATTCCCGCATAATTAAAAAACCACAATGGCATTGTCAATGCCTGTTTTACTGCAGCAGTTCAAGTATCCTATTTTTGATTCGAAACAAGTCTTAGAACTTGTTAAATGTTCAATAAAAATAATAACAGTTATATGATTTAGCGCTATTCAGGTGCATTCAGATAAGTATAATTTGCCATGAGAAAGCACATGTATTGCCTTAAATATGAATCTGTTAAAAAAAAAACTGTAGACATGATTGAAGGAGGGATATTTGAAAAAAATATTCTGACCAGGAGACTTTAGTTCATTCTGTTTAGACTGAATGGAAGCATACCCGATGAAGGTGGTGTCACGGAAGGTTTGTCTGTGCTCTGCCCACTGGTAGAGGGAGGGGTGGAAGAGGCTTCTTGTAAGGTTAGAGCGGCCATTGCTGGGACATTCATCTGTGACGCTTCGGGCAGGTGATGGTGGACGTTTGTCTGGTATCCGATGTGCTGGGTTATTTGTTGTGATGAAAGAGGAGCACCAACTGAAATTGGATGTATGGCAAAAATAACAAAGCTGCATTGTGAAGAACACGACATAAAAAAAAACATACATACAAAGGAGAGTACGAACAGACATGAGCTCCGTTAAACGATAGGGCAGCCATTGCTTGGACATTCATCTGTGACGTCCGGCAGAACCAGATGATAAATATATCCGATCGAAATAAATTAAGAACATATTTTAAAATCTCAGACATTTATTTTAAAATACCTAAATGTTTTAATAAAATTGTATTTGATGGTCTCTCTATTGACTAAATATTGTTTTGATTAAAGAATTGTTGAAACTTGATTGTTGAAGGTGTTTTGAGGGCGCCTTCTTTTGTTAACGGCTCTTTGTTTGTTAAGGAAACAGCCCTGTAACTTAAAGGGATCTAGTAACTTTGTTGACATGTGCAAAAAGTGATGAAGGGTTGATGCAATGTATATTGTTATTATATCATATGTCCGCAGGGTATTGTGTGAAAATTTCAAGTCAAATGGACATTGCTTGGCCAAGAAATGAGCGAAAATGCAAAGTGATATTCACCGACTCACTGCACTCACTTTGTACACGGTAAGAAAAACTCCGGGGGAGTTTTTCTTATCTGAGTACTTCAATCGTATATCTTTGTAACGAAAGGGAAATTTGAAAAACCGAAACCAGTCCCATGATTTTATTGTTAATACGAATACAACAAGGTATGATGGAACCGCTAGAATTAAAATTTTATTTTGAAGATTTGGACAATGTTACTAAGTCCCTTTAAGCGTTTATATGTTTTACTGCCATTCAAGCATCATTGAAATATAACTGTTTGTTTAAAATAATAACTTAGAATTTTGAGTTACTAAAATTTTGTTTGACCAAAACTGTACTATCCATTTTAGAAAACCCTTATGTAACCAAACATGCACAATAATCTGAACTGTCATAATAATATTATACAAGCTTAACTTGTAGATGTAATATTTATATCACGCACGACTTAGTTACCCCTATACAAATGGACAACTTAATTAATTATAATCCCAATTCATTAACACTTGATAATAGACGTTTTCTTGCTGCCAGTACGGCTGAATTGGGACAATATCTGGTTTTAGTATGGTATTGTTTAAATAAGAGTCTGCAACCATGTTGTGTTGCTGGTAGTTGATCTGTATACATGGTATATGTCACGTGTAATATTTGGTATGTATTTCATCATGGGATTTTACGATATTTTGCAGAAATGTATCCACACGAACTAAATAATATACGTTTTCTTGCTGCCAGTACGGCTGAATCGGGACAATATCCGGTTTTAGTATGGTATTGTTTAAATACGAGTCTGTAAGCCTGTTGTGCAGTTGCTGGTAGTTGTTATACAACGCCTTTTAGTTATTTAACGCATTTTTTTGCAGCATGTAGCTCCCCCCCCCCCCCCCCCCCCCAGGCCACCATCCACTCAAGCTCCCTGCTTATGATGGTTGCATGGTCTACTGGATTTATGTATTTTTTTAAATAATATACATACATTATTGTCACATTCATTTATATTATGATTATATAACTATTCTAATTGCATTGGTTTCTTTTTTATGTATGGAAAAAACATTCTTCGTATATTTAATTTTGATTTTATTAATAAATGCAGAAATAATTCTGCCTTAAAAAAAATATATATATATTAACGTTTAACGTAAAAATCTCACGTGCTCGGTATCGTTCGGTGTTCCATTGTCCCATGCCCAAGGGCCCCATGGAAAAGGCGGATTCTGCACACACAATACAAAAATAACAAAAAAATCATGAGTGGCCAAGCCATTCCTAATCAGCAAGAAAACAATACATCTCCTTTCGTACTCAGGTTTGGCAAACTAAATCAAAGTGTACATGCTCAGGAAACTAAAAATTTAAATTGTAATAACAAAGCTGTGATAAAATTATTTGTTGCTTGAGTTATGGTAAAAATACACAAGGAAATGTTCTATATACATCTTCTTTTACTTGTTTTATGGGATCTAGTAACATCAAATTCCACACAACCTACTTAAATCTTTAATTGCTCTAACATGAATTGTTGTATTCGTAGTAACAATATAGAAGCATGGCAGAATTTTCGGTTTTCTGAGTTTCTCTTTCATAATTGTAGTTTTCGGATTTGAAATTCCCCATGGGAGAATTCCAACTAAAGTAAGTGCAATGAGATAGCAAATATAACTTTGGATTTTCGTTCATTAGTCGGTCATATGACATTCATTTACCATCGAATTATCACACTTCTCTCAGAGGATATATCATATCACAGAAATGCACATTTGTATCGACACTATGTCATGTTTGCATGTTATGTCTAGAAAGTTACTAGATCCATTGATAGGCATTGAGAGGCATTGGTAACGTTTTGCGGTATCATTGGCATTTACTCGGGCGACAATTGCCCCGCTAGTAAAGTTAAAGTAAATAATTAACATGTCTATAACACCTTTTATTTTGTGAGGAGAAGTCATTACTAGGTCAATATCCTCTGCCTTTTCCTCCACACGTTTAATATCGTTCCATTATATATTTAGTTTGTGTATTGCTAATTTCATATTTATATGTTTTCTTTATAATGTTGTGGAAATAAACAGTTAACATACGTGATCGAACCTACGGTTACTTTTGTCATCCTTATAATCCTTTGTATAATTTTTGAACTGAATATATAACAAATTGTAAACATTATTGACATTATAAGTTTCCATCATAAATTAGAATAATGTTACACGCATGAACAAACAACCCACCATTTGCTAAGCCGTCATCCGTCTTCTTCATGAGAGGAGCTATTGTAGAGGTCAATATCTGCTTGGTGGCTTCTTTTGGAATTCGCTCACATTTCCAAATATTAAGAAGTTCCACAAAAGGGCTTCCCGTCCGAACATGGTAACAACGGTTTTCGATCTCTTGTAGCTTGGGAATGCTGAGGCCAAGACTAGTCCCAACCAGGTAGTACTGATCGGGAGGTATTTCGCTGGAAATAAGCGCGATGTCGAAATCTGTAACCTCGTCATCCGATGATGATCCGGATCTACAATGAAGAAAACGCATTTTAATTCCTACTCATTGGTAGTAATGGTGATACATTACAGAGTTAGAATGTCAATGGAATGTTCTAATTGGAACTTGGTTCACAAATATCCCGAAGCCAAAGACTCGGCTACTATATATTTGTGGCAACTTCTTAGATAATAATCATATTTATTTCCAAAGTAAACAGGTCGTGTCGTGATTATTTATCTCGGAGATAGAAGACGCCATTTGCTTTCATACATGCAGTTCATGATTGTTTAGTGTTCAAACGGGTATTTTGAAATTAATAAGGGCCCCGTTGCAAAAAAATTATGCAACTGGTTGTAAAGTTGCAATTAATTGTAAGTCAGATTATGTCAATACATGAACAAATCTGATTGATTGAAACGCGCAAATGTTCTGTCTTGAAATTAATTGCAACTTTACAATCGATTGCATCTCTTTCTGCAACGAGGCCATGATCTACTGACTGGATATGGATAGTGTATCAGCTATACAACAATGGCCGATTCAGTGTAACTAATATCAATAATAATTAGTGAAAAACAAAATAATACAAACAAGGACCGAAAGCATAACCAGGAATTACATGAAAACAACATTTGTATTATGTGCCTTTATTAAACCAACATTCGATTTACTTACATTTCATCGCTCTCATCGTGAGTGTGAGTAGCAGGATCTACGTGTTTGGGGTCCTCACTCGTGTGTTCATCACCCGCAAGGAGACGCACGCAGTCCCAGTGTTCCATCCTTGCTGCTAGATGAAGCGCTGTCGAACCGTTGACCGTCTATAACGGTAGAGTTGAACATTCGATATTGGAGTTAATTCAGTTTGATTTACATATTAATGTGTTGGGGTGTGCCGGAACTCTGAAATGGGGGTCTGAAGAGCTGACTACAAGCACATAGGGTCTTTGGAGCTACAAAAACCCCGAAACGGTAGTTAAGGGGTCTAAGGAGCAGACTAAAACTACAAAATACATAGACTTGGAGCTACCAAATACCAACGGAAACCCTCAAAAAGGCAAAAATGATGGTCCAAGGAGCCGAACTAGAAGAAGAATAATGGACTTGGCGCTACTCAAATACCTAGCCAAGTCATTCCGGGGGTCTATGGAGCCGAACTAGAAGAAGAATAATGGACTTGGCGCTACTCAACTACCTAGCCAAGTCATTCCGGGGGTCTATGGAGCGGCAATTTTTGAAAATCGGGTATCTTTAGAGCTGCGATCGGGTGTGAAAACGGGTTTCTTTTAAGTGGCACATACCCGTCTTACATTATACATGAGTGCCCCCCCCCCCCCCCGGGTTAAAGCCATAGAACAGTATTGTGAAAATTGTGGAAATCGACTCTGTTGGCCAAACAAATTGATCAACATGGTTGAGATAGTATGAAAGACGGCTTATGTGGTAAAATATGAACTATATCATCGTATATGCCGACAAATAAGGAAAATTCCATGCGCCGCCGATAAGATTGACCAGCGCATTGAGCTGCGCACAGCTTGTTTGGCCCGCGGGACGCTCCCGTCCACGAGTCTTGTAGATAGCCGATCGGCTAGCTGTACAGTTCTGCCACGCGCGGCGTGGTTTGCGTGTGCTTTGCATGTAATGTGCGGCCGAACATTTCAAAATATAACCGTCGGCGATATCGATCTGTATCAACAATTATCGTTTTATAAATTGCATTCTTTGTATGTTGGGTGTTTTCCAATACTGTCATTTGGCTTTAACATTTGTTTACATATTTACAAAGTGGATATTTCAAATTGATGGACACAGAATAGGTGAACTATTGAATTGTAGGTCAAAGACCTACATCATAAAGGTGACTCTATATTATAATCAGTTTGCTAAAATCGTTAAAAGGTTACAGTATTTGATTTGACAATAACACGCATAACCCATATAAATATAGACTTCATCCGCTTCATCATAAGTCATGAGGGTTTCTGTAAATTATATTTATTATGAGCCATAAAATCTATTCGGTATCACTGATTCAATTCATAATTTAGTTCAGTTTGTACATATAATTGAGCTGTGTATAGGAAATATACAACAACAGATTATTTCAAAATGGACCACTGCTAGTCCATATTTTTTCGTATTATTTCCTAGATTGAGTATGTCTGTATTAATATAATTTAATGAAGACATTCTGCATTATTTCTGTTTTTTATCACATAATTCTTAAAATGCTTACACAATAGAAAGAACAAACAAGTGTAAGAATTATTTGCAGTTGTGCATTAGGAATGTGTCTTGCTATACAGGAAACAATAAAATTGGTCCCTGTAGACAGGTGGCCTCTATAGAAAGGTCCATAACATTGTTTTTCTCAACAGGGGGTCACTAGTCTATTGACGGTCACTACAGGCAGGTTGGGTGCTATAGACAGGTTTGACTGTGCACTTAAACCAAAGGGAAACAAAATTATGGTCACAGTAGACAGGTGAACCAAACAGACAGGTTCGATCCATAACACTGCATGTATGTGCAGGTTAGCCACAGATCTGATCGGTCGAATGTGCAGAAGGCAGAAAATAGGATGGTTGATATTTCGGCGAAAGAACTCGAACCCCCCCCCCCCCCCCAACAAAAAACAAAAACAAAAAACAACATAAACGAAAACATATTTTGCTATTACCCATGCACAAACTCCACTCTACACTCCAACAAACAGGACAATCGGGTTAAAGTTTGTTATCATTATTATGATTGTTCAATAGGTTAACTGTGGCACGATTTTGTAATAGCTTGTGATATCAATGACATATATCATATAATATGAATGACCGATTATTATTTCAATCACGCAGTATTAGTTTTACCTTTTTATCAACATTGCTGCCATGACCAAGAAGTACTTGGACAACATCAAAATGTCCCTCTTGTGCAGCCTTATGGAGGGGCGTGAACCCGGACTGATCTGATCCATTGACATCCGCACCTTTTTCCAGTAGGTATTTGACAACAAGTGTGTGTCCACTGCATTGTAGGTAATACACATTATTTGAGATAAATTTAAAGTGTCAATCTTAATAAATAGTTCAGCATAGCGAAGGGGAAGGAGACTCTCTGGAACCGAGCAACCCCCTCTACCGGAAAGCACTCTGTGATTGTATTATTGCCACAGTGTGAAATTGCCTAAGTTGACAGTGTGTACAAAAGTTCGCTTACACTTTGTATCGCAGCAATTTCACAGTGTGTTCACAGTGTGAAAACGTTCCAATTTAACATCGTGGTCCCCACAGTGAAACACAGTGTGTTCACACAGTGGCACACTGTGTTCTTTCCGGTAACCCCCCCCCCCCCCCCCCCCCCCAACACAAAAAGACCTTGTATTTACTTGCTTGATTGTGCGGTTCGAATTGAAAACAACAACAACAACATAGTACTTCCAAAATGACATAATTTTCGTATGGTTGGTAGGGTCAAGTTTTAACGATAATGCCATCATGTCGCAATGACCGTTCAGCCAACACTGATTTTTAAACGGGGCTGGAGTATCATTGATTGGTTTTATGTCAGTATTGCGTTGTGTATCAATGCCTAAAATAATCATCGTTATATTCTCTGAAATTAAACAAAAATCAATGGGCATCGGTTTTCGCAGTGTGCATGTATGAAATTAATAGTAAGAATGGTTACGTTTTCAAACTAGCAGTTTAAACTGTATACATTTAGTTTTTTATCATGACGGAAAAGATGACTCCCTGGCTTAGATACTTACGTAATGCCTATTCATCAGGAGGGATAAATGAATACATCATCCCTCCCTGATGAATAGATATCAATGACAGATCTACGCCCATGCATGAGGGATACACTGTTGGTCATATAGTTGGAATATATTTTTTTTAGAGCCAACTTCATTCTTTTTCCTGTTTTTTGCGCCTAATGAATCATTTTAGACTAAAAATAATCATTACATTATGTTTCCAAACTACCAATGTACAATACATGGAAGCATGAATTTGCATTAATTTATTTATTCTTTTGTTTTGAGCTTTGAAAGGCAGGACCTTTGATGATTGGCCCCTTTCTTTCTCCAAAGCGTATGTCCAACGAGTCATCGTTATGGGTCATTTCTCAAAGTTGGCCGTGAGATTTTCAACCAAAATTGGCACAGAAGCTCTCAAGGCCATACTCGGTCCAATGCCATTGGCTACCCGCCGAACGATGCTTGTGCTCCACCAGGAAGGGGTGTCAACAAGCAATGTCCACTATTTCGTTGGACCATCGCAGGTTAAGGTCTGTAAAGTCCTCAGATGTCATCGAGAGAAGGGTCAATTAAAGCCAAAATTATCTGTAGGACGTCTACGATTGACCACCAGGATAGATTATCGCAAATTGCTTAACCTGTGCCGTAGAAACCGGAAATGCCAAAAAGGAGCCTTCGCCGACTATGAAGAAAACACTATGGAATCAACGCCTTCCGCCAAATGTCCTTTCTGTAAGGTCCGCCCCCGCACTGATGAGAACATGATCGCACTCAAGTTGCCCCCTGAATGCAGCAAAATGAAGCGACGTAATATCACGATCAGCAGCTGTATTCACATCCGCGCCCTGCTCCAACAGGAATCTCACCACGTCACTCTGACTACTGAATACACAATCATAGAATAATTGCATACATGAGTCCTGTGCTATTCTCTTAAATTAACATATGGATGTAAATAATACGGTGTAAAATTAATGTATATTGTATCAAGATGCTAGATTTTCAGTAATGTTCATCTGTACCCTGTCTACCATAATCATGATTATGAAACAAGACATCGATTGAAAACGCACATGATTTTTATCTTCTTCGTATTGAAAATAAAGAGATGCATTTATTCACATGGGTCAGCATGTATAATTAATCTAATTATTAATGATGATCTCAATTGTATCTGAGTATATGACTGTGTAAAAAAGACGCATCATTCATTCATCCGTTACTCACACAGCAGCAGCAGCATGAAGAGCGGTTTGTCTGTTTGGTCCCCTGACTGTAAGGTCTGCTCCAGCACTAATGAGGACACGAACGCACTCAAGGTGCCCGTTGAATGCAGCACGATGAAGCGACGTTACATCGTTGTTATCAGCTGTATTCACATCCATGCCCTGGTCCAACAGGAATCTCACTACATCGCAATGACCACTGAGCATAAATAGAAACAATAGCATTATATGACTCGTGTATGTTTCTCTGAAATTCACGTCTCGATAGACATACACTGTGTGATTTACATTCACATAATAAGTTACACTGAACATGTACAATATTACTGCTTAGGAAAAAATAATGATGGCAAGGCATTTGCAGTACATATTACATGTTACTTTTTGAAAAAAGAAATGTTTTCTCTTATCAAACTATATATTGTCAAATAGTTATGATTAGTTTGGAGTATTGATGATTATCTTAATTATTTTGACATCGGTGTAGAAAATGGATTACATTATTCACTCATCCGTTTCTTACCCAGCAACAGCAGCATGAAGGGAGGCCCATCCGTGTGAGTCCCTGGCTGTAAGGTCCGCACTAGTCATGCTAGAGAGAACACGAACGCACTCAAGGCGCCCATTAGATGCAGCAAGATGAAGCGACGTCGCACCATCGTTATCAGCTGTATTCACATCCACGCCCTGGTTTAACAGGAATCTCACTACATCGCAATGACCCCTGAGAAACGTAAACAAAATGTTGCCAATGTGCCCGTAATTATGTCTCAAATTCATATTTCGATAGTACATGTAATATGTATTGTGCGGTGTGTAATATGCTTTATTTCTAATAGCGGTAACCTAAACACTGATTTCAGTAAACAAATATGATGTAGACATTAAAACGTTATGTCTTTTTAATTAAACAGGAGAATTGTATAAACTCACATATTTACTTATGCATGTCTTTACAAAAGGTTCAATTATCCTGAGAGCACGAACACACTCAATGTGCCCTTTATCTGCAGCAACATAAAGCGACGTTACATCATGGTCAGCAGCTGTATTACATCCATGTCCTGGTCCAACAGGAATCTCACTACATCGAAATCAACCCTGGACATAGTACAATTGCATCACATGAGTCATGTAATATTATTTGAAATTCACATCTTGATATCATCAAATGAGTCATGTGATATAATCATGAGTCATGCCATTTACATTGTGATATTGTATAATGTGTCATATATTTTCAATAATTTTCATCTTAATTAATTTACACAATGTATGATAATAAAACAGGCTTTTTGAAAGACAGTAATGTTGTCCCATTACTGCAGAAACATGAATAAAAGTTACACCATGGTAACGATCAGCTATATTTACACACACGCCGCCTGACCGAACATGAATATCACTAAGCAAACACGGAGTGTTGTTAAAATTAGTCCGGTTGATATTCTCTGTCATTCCCATTTCGATATGGACATTAGTTTTGCGGGCACAAGTACACTATATTGAGGCGTGTTTTCATGTTCAGTTACCTTCAATAACACTGTTTACAATAATTCATAATAATGAAATAGCTTACATTGCAATGACCCCTGAGTATGCGTGGAAACAATCGCATAATAGTTATGAGTATTGTATATTTGTTTCTGCACAGTTATATCAAGGTGTTATATTCAATAATGTTCATATATTATGCTGCTAACATTAATTATGATTATGTAATAATAAGAAAGGTAATCGATTGGAAACGCACATGAGTTTTATTCGTATAAAAAAGGGAATCAATTTGTTCACATATTTAAGTAACTATGTATAATAAATCTCATTATTATTTATCTCAATTTTACCCGCTCTCTGCTAACAAAATTCACAATATTCACTCCTCCGTTTCTCACCCATGAGCAGCACGATGGAGGGTGGTCAGTCCGCCTGAGTCCCTGGCTGTAAGGTCGGCTCCCGCACTATCGAGAAGACGAACGCACCCAATGTGCCCCTTTAACGCAGCAAGATGAAGCGACGTCGCATCATCGTTATCAGCTGTATTCACATCCACGCCCTCGTCCAACAGGAGTCTCACTATGTCGTTGATCATACCACTGATCGTACATATAAAATGGTGTATGAAATGAGTCACGTAATATTCTCTGAAATGAACATGCGTATTATCATGATTATAATATAGACTTAAATTATGAGTTTTATTGACATTATATTCCGATGCAATATTTGTATCAGTGTTCATATAATACACAGTATTTACAATAATTATGATAATGCAGTAGGCTATTTACAAACTACATTTCTTTTCAAACAAAATAAATAGATTTTGCTTACGCATTTCATCATGTGATTATTTTTTATTTTAGTTTAACTGACATTAGTAAAGAAAATGTATCACAGCATTGTTATGCCCTCAGCACACAGAGCCTACTCGGCTCGATCCGACTGGTTTACAGTCGGATCAGCTCAGTATACTTTGCCTCAGGACTCCTTTTTTGCCGGTCAAGAGCCAGTCGGATGTCATTCAGGCTGATTCAACACGTTAAATCGGCTACGATTGAGCGAAACTGACTCTAGCCTGACTTAAAACCAGTCGGATCGGGTCGAGTCGGCTCTTTGTGAAGAGGGCTTTACTCACCCAGCAGCAGCAGCATGAAGGGTGGTTCGTTCGTCTGATATCCCGGCTGTAAGGTCCGCACCCGCACTAATGAGAACACGGACGCAATCAAGATGCCCCGCGTGTGCAGCAAGATGAAGCGATGTCCTATCATCGTTATCAGCTGTATTCACATCCACGCCCTGGTCCAACATGCATCTCACTACGTCGCAATGACCCCTGAATATACATGCATAGAAACAATTGCATTAAATGAATCATGTCATATTCTTTGAAAATCACATCTTGATATATACATGAGTCATGTCATTTACAAAGGTATAGTATTTTACTGTGTCATATATTTTCAATAAGGTCCATCAAACGATTTATGATGATAAAATAGGCTTTTCAAAAGACACTGATGCTGTGCGATTATACAGCAACACGAATCAACAGTACATCATGGTAGCGATCAGCTGAATTCACACACACGACGCCTGGGCCAACACAATTAATATCACTAAGCATAAACGGAATTAAAGGCGTCCGGTTGATCATTCACATTTCGATATGTACAATAGTTTTTCGGGCACAAGTACAATATATTGAAGTGTTGCATCATGTTCGATCCCCTTCAAAAGCATTGTTCACAATCAGTCATTAGTCATCAATAGCTTATGAGGAGAAAATTTGAACGTTATTAAAGAGATTTGAATTCCACATTCACCGCGTTATTATTAATATATTTATTCTAAATGATAACTTGAATTGTATAATGTGAAATCGGTGGAGAAAATAAATTACATCATTCATTTATTTGTGTCTTACTCTTTAGCTGCAGCATGAAGGGCGGTCCATCCGACTGAGTCCCTGGCTGTAAGATCAGCTCCCGCACTAATGAGAACACGGACGCACTCAAGGTGCCCCATTACTGCAGCAAAATGAAGCGACGTCGCATCATATTCAGCAGCTGTATTCACATCCGCACCTTGGTCCAACAGGAATCTCACTACGTCGCAATGTCCACTGTCCAAATGTAAAAGAAACATACAAAGGAGTTTCAGATATATAAGGAGTAACAACACGTTCATTTTGGCATGAACATTGATGTGATATGCATGTATATCAGAAATACACACACGCCGTATAGCCTCAACTGTTACAAGAATGACACATTTTGCATGTTATTTCAAGTAGAACAAATTGTTTGATTGATTAGATGTTGGAATTGTAATGCATTCATCTCGATTAATAATTATCATATTCATATATGTATTTTGAAGATGCACGACAACATTATTAACTCATTCCTCACATATACAAGTTGCAGTATATCATAGGGTTGCCTTTCCCGCTGATGACCTCGCCGTATGGTCCGCGATTTCACGTCTATTAAATTACAGGAATAACAAAACAAGAGAGATGCAAGGCAAGATGTCACATGTCTATCGTGCCCTTTATCATGTCGATAATAGTGACCATGAGTTATTGAATGTTTTTTGCTGTGGCTAGATTATGACCTGTAATTATGTTCATACATAGCAATGATGTGCATGTAATGTAATGTAAGATATTATTTTGGCTAAGGACCAATATACCTCGAACTGGCGCAGTGTAAAGATGTCCTTCCCCTCTGATCTCTCTCCGAGATGTCTTCATCTCCCGACTGGATGAGGCTCTTAACACTGGGTAGATCGCCATTCTTCGCTGCCGTTATCAGAGCCGAACCCATAACTAGGATATAAATTGATAAAGTGACTCCAACAATAAACAATTATTTAAAAAGGATGCAGAATATTATCATTTTAGACTGAATATCTGTGTAATTATTCACAGCAGTGGCATGGCTATTGCGGGGGGGGGGGGGGGGGGGGGCATGCCCAACAGCCAAACAAACCCCATCCCCTCCCCCCTTCCCTCAAACAAAATGTTAAAAAGACGAAGGGCTGAAATTGTATGACTTTCCCGGACACATAACGAACATAGACATTGGTTTCAATATACAAAGAATAATAATGAAAGGATGATGAAACAAAGTATCATTAACAGCTTTCGATATTGTTTGACGAATTTGAATGGGAAATAACGATATTAAATGCCCAATGACGAAATTGATCATCACATTGTACACCGGCAGGGAGTGAGCGCACGAAATTAAATGAGTTTTGACTAAAACGATCGGGTCATTGACGAAGTTGGTTGTGAAACAACAAAATTGTGTGCGCAACGACGAAATCGAACATTACATACGATCGGCGAAAAACTTTCCGGACGAAATTGAAGTTAACAATTAATGAAATTGAAAATGGATGGGCAAACCTATACTACTACTACTACTACTACTACTACTATCTACATGTACTACTACTACTACTGCTGCTGCTGCTGCTGACTTCTACTACTACTAGTATACTACTACTACTATTACTACTACCATAGGCGTACCAGGGGGGGGGGGGGTGGGGTGGGGTGGGTGTGGGGGGGGTTCAAACCCCCCCCCCCCTTTGACCAAAAAAATGGCTGTTTTGGGGGGTTTGAACCCCCCCCCCCCCCCCCCTTTCAAATTTTAGCCGGTCTCGAGACTACTTTTAAGCAGTCTCGACCGAATAAAAACCTGGTCTCGAACTACTAAAACCCGGTCTCGGCCCCTAAAATGTTCGAAGATCTACTACTACTACTACTACTACTACTACTACTACTACTACTACTACTACTACTACTACTACTACTACTACTACTGCTGCTACTGTACTAATTACTACTACTACTACTACTACTACTACTACTACTACTACTACTACTACTACTACTACTACTACTACTACTTCTACTACTACTACTACTACTCCTACTACTTCTACTACTACTACCGCTGCTACTACTACTACTACTACTACTACTACTACTACTACTACTACTACTACTACTACTACTTCTACTACTACTACTACTACTACTACTACTACTACTACTACTACTACTACTTATACTACTACTACTACTAATTATACTATATATATACTTCTACTACATGCTATTCAACTAGTACTACTGCTAGAAAGTATACCACTGTATACTTCTGCTATGAGTGATATTATGTCTACGATTGTTACAACATCAACACAATTTCGAGGGTAATTACCTTCAATTCTTGGATCATTTGATATCGGTTAACGCTAACACAGAATCAGGAGACTTGTCCGAGGTAATGTCGTTTAAAACCGTCTTCATACATGACAAATATGACTGAACTGCGACACGGCTAAACATCTAAATAGTGAAGTGGCGCATATATACAAGCACGAATTTCCGGGCCTTTCCGGGCCGTGATAATAATAGAAGTTTACATCCTAATTCTGTGTTCAAAAGATTTATGCTGCGGTAAATAGGTTTACAACGTGCGACGCATGTAATGCAAGCAAACATAGCCTGTATACATGGTATATAGACAATGAATATTACATAACGTTCGAGGCAATGCATGCGATTTAGAGTGAACAAAACAATATTGATAGATATAATTATCATTCACGTATTGTAGGATATAGAACTGAAGTTCGTCTACCCGAATACGGCATAAGTTATAATCATACTTTGAACAGTCATGACAGTAACGTTCAGAAGTGTTTTAATTTAATTTCAGGTCTGAAATTACTAAGCATTAAAATGATAAAATCTGGAATAACTGCTCTAATGTCAAGTATAAATACAGATGAAAAGGGGTGTGATCATACTTGGGAAATCTATAAATGGGAGCTGCAATATACCACCTCACTGCTATAACACCGAGGGAGGGGGGGGGGGGGGTGGGGGGGGGTGTTGTAGTAGTTTGAATTGGCCATACGAGTATGTACCGCTTCAAAGACCCCCTATTTTCAGTGCCGATCCGGCAGAGGCGTCGATCCTTTTTTGCGATTGGGGGCAACAGTTTCCAGAGTCACCAGTGAGAGAGCTAAAAGCCCCACGTACGTTTTGCCATGCCCAGGATTTGAAGACTAGGGAGTTGAAAATAGTGTTCAACCGAATGACACCCAAGCAGGGGGTCTAGGGGCGGAGCCCCCAGAAGTTTTTAAAGTTTAGCCTTTTACAACTGTCAAGATGTATAGGAATACAAAGTCTATATATTTTATTAGAAACCAAAGTTTTATTCCGCGCACATTGAAAGCATCTCAAAGCTCGGGGCCCTGAATGCATCGAGTCAAGGGGCACCCACATTTAGGGCCTTAATGGGTCCAGGGGCCCCCGGATGCTATTAGATTTCAGACGATTAGAACTGCTACAATGTGTGATAAAATTGTATAAAATAGTTTTAATCTAAGACTGAGAGCGAGTTTAAATTAAATCTCGGTTTTCTTGAAACTTTCTTGAAAAAAATATAAATCAATGCCCCAACTTTACTGGTATCCTACATATAGATGTAGCAGTACTGCTCAATAAGCACGAAATGGCGGCTCCATCCTGATTTACAACATTATAATGATAAAGGTAATTACACAATTACTTGTGTAACATTGTGGTGTAATAAACAAAATGAAACAGGCTGCCAATCTTTCATATTCTCAGTGACATTTCAGGTTATGAATGAGATGAATGTATTACTAATAGTCTAGACTTCATAAATGAATGTATGTAATGAATGTACTGTACTAATAGTCTAGACTTCATATCCATGTAATACAGAGCTATGCAATCCACAAGAACCATGTCTACACCTAGCAGGACAGTCATTAATCAGGGGCGTAGACAGCAGGGGGGGGGGAGGGGTATGCATCCCCTCCCCCCCCCCCCACCACCTCACAAGGTGTGTGTGTGTTTGTGTGCGCGCGCGTGTGTGTGCGTGTGTGTGTGTGATTGGGTTGGATGAATGTGAGTAGGGTGAGGGATGTAGCAAGGTTACATCATTTTATTATACAACTAACGAATGGCCTTCTTGTGATAGTCAAATTTATATCCCTCATGAGATCGTTTTACCATTGAATTTGACAAACGATAGTTTTGGACAACTCGCAAAATAACGTGACCGGGGCGTTAGTAAAAAAATTAACTCTAAAAGTTCGTTACGCGCTCGTTCCATAGATCATGTGTTTAAGCAAAATGCACACGCGATCAAATTTGTGCAGTATTCTATGGCGCACACGTTCTAGTCACGTGATTGCCCTTGTTGGTAAAAACTATTCACCTAGGAAGAAGAACGCCAAGACAGCCAATAAGCACATCCGTGGGAGCGCTAGCACTCATTCATCGCGTATGTGCGCAACTGCCAGCGCGTTGGTGCGCACTCAGTTTTGCGTCTTTGAGATTGTATGCGCAAAATAACAATGACTTTAAGCGTATTAGATGCGCCGTGGTTCTGGAGGCTCATACTGGCTTCATTAATGTCGATTGATTTTTATATCAAAATTTACAAGCGATTTTATGAAATATTCAAGAGATTTTCACTTATTTTGCTATAAGCTGAACACAATCACTGATATTGATGAGTGATATAAAACAACTAACGAATGTGCTTGATTGTGATAGGCAATCTATTACCTCGGTGGGCTCAAAATGACTATTACCCTCAGCTACGCTTCGGGTAATAATCATTTTGAGCCCACCTCGGTAATAGATTTGACTATCACAAGAAGCCCATTCGTTAGTTGTATATTATATCCCTCATAAGATCGTTTTACCATTGTATTTGACAAATGATAGTTTTGGACAACACGCGCAATCCCCGCGCAATCACTTGACCGGGCTGTTAGCAAAAAATTAACACTAAAAGTTCGTTACGCGTTCGTCCCATAGATCATGTGTTTAAGCAAAATGCACACGCGATCAAATTTGTGCAGTGCTCTATGGCGCACACGTTCTAGTCACGTGATTGCCATTGTTGGTAAAAACTAACACCCTAGGAAGAAGAACGCCAAGACAGCCAATAAGCACATCCGTGGGAGCGTTAGCACGCATTAATTGCGTATGTGCGCAACTGCCAGCGCGTTGGTGCGCACTCGGTTTTGCGTCTTTGTGATTGTATGCGCAAAATAACAATGACTTTAAGCGTATTAGATGCGCCCAGGTTCTGGAGGCTCATCTGGCTTCATTAATGTCGATTGATTTTTATATCAAAATTTACAAGCGATTTTATGAAATATTCAAGAGATTTTCACTTATTTTGCTATAGGCTGAACACAATCACTGATATTGATGAGTGATATAAAACAACTAACGAATGTGCTTGATTGTGATAGGCAATCTATTACCTCGGTGGGCTCAAAATGACTATTACCCTCAGCTACGCTTCGGGTAATAATCATTTTGAGCCCACCTCGGTAATAGATTTGACTATCACAAGAAGCCCATTCGTTAGTTGTATACTATTACCGAGGTGGGCTCAAAATGATTATTACCCGAAGCGTAGCTGAGGGTAATAGTCATTTTCAAGCACAATCAAGCACATTCGTTAGTTGTTTTATATCACTCATCAATATCAGTGATTGTGTTCAGCCTATAGCAAAATAAGTGAAAATCTCTTGAATATTTCATAAAATCGCTTGTAAATTTTGATATAAAAATCAATCGACATTAATGAAGTCAGATGAGCCTCCAGAACCTGGGCGCATCTAATACGCTTAAAGTCATTGTTATTTTGCGCATACAATCACAAAGACGCAAAACCGAGTGCGCACCAACGCGCTGGCAGTTGCGCACATACGCAATTAATGCGTGCTAACGCTCCCACGGATGTGCTTATTGGCTGTCTTGGCGTTCTTCTTCCTAGGGTGTTAGTTTTTACCAGCAATGGCAATCACGTGACTAGAACGTGTGCGCCATAGAGCACTGCACAAATTTGATCGCGTGTGCATTTTGCTTAAACACATGATCTATGGGACGAACGCGTAACGAACTTTTAGTGTTAATTTTTTGCTAACAGCCCGGTCAAGTGATTGCGCGGGGATTGCGCGTGTTGTCCAAAACTATCATTTGTCAAATACAATGGTAAAACGATCTTATGAGGGATATAATAGAAAATAACCTCCATTGGTTGTTGTTGGTTTTTTTTAGGTATCATGATTATCTTTCTTTTAGTGTATTATGATTAATTATAGGTTTTCCCGCCCAATTTCGTCAAAACAGCACTCAAATGGTCATTAACAGCACGCAATTTAGAACGAACTTCAATGAAGATCAGGATCGTGTTTCAATTAGCAAATTATTTCATTCAATTTGATTTTTGGACTGTGCTATTGCCAACTTGTGTCAAACCGGATTGAAATAACACCATTCAAATAGAAAATCGTGTGAAGAGCATTCGATTTCGTCTATAAAGGTCAAATGTAGGCGTTTATACATTATATTTCGTCTTAGGGCGAACATCTTTGGAATGTGCGCAATCCTAGTCATTAATTTAGTTCTGATCGTTCTTATTTGAATGCTAGATGTGCTAAGAAGGACGCCTGAAAACGAAATAGAAAACCCAAATCGGTCCGAAATCTAAGGGTCAAGCGAACTGGCACGAATTTGAAAGACGGATGTGTATTGCCAAATTGTTTGACATTCTAACCAATTTGAATACGTTGTCGTTGCAAACTCAATGCAATTTGACGAAGATGAATGTTCTGGAGTTTAAAATTGAACAGTGTAAACAGCAGGTTTACAAAAACCACTCGAACTTGAATGACATATGAATATGCCCGCTATTTTGACGAAATTGGGCGGGAAAACCTATATTACAGTATATTGTTTATTGGGGAAGGGCTTTTGCTCTTTTAGTACAAGTAAGCTCTGATGTGATTAAGTATTTTACGTTTAGAATACAATATTTAAGTGACTGTATTAGAAAATGCAAATGTCATCTTCTTTTGTTTGTTTATGAATATTTAATGATGTAAAATTTGTATACTGTTCATTTGAAAATATTTGTAATATGTAAATGTTAATATTCTTTTAATGTTCATCTGTATTATCATTTGGAGGAATAAAAACAAAAAAAAAAAAAAAAGTGTGTGTGTGTGCGTGTGAGAGTTTGAAATTAATAGTAACATTATTTGGTATATTGAGGTAAAACGGCGTAAGGCATTACACAGTACACGTGTAATGCCTTATCAATCATTGGTGATGTTATTATTTTGTTATTTTTCGTGCCAATGAGAACTAATCATCACGATTAAAGGGTCACTAATCATAATTGTACATGTGTTTCGTGTTAAAGTTCTTTACTAGCTTCGTTTGCATGTGTAACAGTTGAGTTGCAACGTTGTATTTTGCAGCATCTCACTTTTGACATGGCTCCATATTCAGGTCTACTGCGCATTCGATAATTACATAATCATTACAAATGAGGCATAAATGTAAAGGGGATTGAACAGGCATGTCAATTGTATCAAATTCGAGTAGGACCAAACTTGAATTACGGAACTTTTTGGTGAGGGGTTGATAATCCTCACATGGTAATACATGTGTCATTGAGTAAATATATAAGGCTCTCACTATAAATACGTCTATCAAATTATGAAATATGCTATCACTACAAAATAGAGAACACAAAACGTGGAAGACAATTCTTTTCATTTTAAACCCAAATGGTATGGGAGATATATTTATTAGTTGCTAATATAATAATAATAATAATAGATAGTAATATGTTCACTTGAGTTACCTATCTATGAAATAATACATGTACAATCAATCAGTTTTATCAACTGCCAATAATGTTAGTTTGGATGCAATTATGATGTTTGTCTTATAATGTCGTATGCAAGGAGTTAATATTTATTAATAATTGTCTCATTTAAAAAACAAAACGTTAATAAATTAATGAACAGGATCCTCATAAATAAAACAAATTTGAAGTCCAAATAAATGCTTTTTCCTGTTATTAAGATCTATTGACATAAAAATAAACATAAATATTGCCATGAAATGAAAGACATACAGTAATAAATGTAAACTATTTCTTAAATGTTTTCCCCTTTACATCTGATAACTAAAAAAAAAATTAGTTCGAGCAAACAGGTAGAGCTAAATCCACTTTCCATAAAAATCGAGTTAAGGATATCAGTACATGAAAGGTATAGAACTGTTTTAGTCCAACTGTATTTTAGTAACCAAAACGTGCACCAGAACATGACAAACTATACAAACGAATAGTTCCAACTCCACCATGCTTGAAAGGTACAAAACATTACAAACAACTAAGTAAAAAGCCTGTTATCACTCAAAAAGAGCCATTGAAACACAAGAGGGACCTCTCTATTTAAAAACGCATTGGTTTCAACTTTTCTTTGTTTAAGTTTTAATTTTTAGTGCATGTGATGTTTTTTTTAAATAATGATCAAATAGAGAGATCATCAACAACTATTTGAAAAAAATCTTTTGTCAATTTTTGAAAAAGTGTAAGCATTTTAAATTAAAGGTGGGATCCCACATTTATTCTGATCGGATATATTTACTGATATTTCAGCTGTTTCTGAACCGATTTTGATCAAAAAAAGTTTATTCCATTATTAAAATTGTATGCTCTTTCAGATTAGACACTCGTTTCTCATTACCTCACAAATACAATTATATCTTGAAGCGCCCTCTAAACCAAAACTCAACTATCCCTTAAAGGACCTAAAGAATACAACATACTTTGGCACTTATTCTATAGTTGATGACTTGTAAAATAGGTCTGCCGAAAAAAATCCATGAAAATAAACATAGTAGTGATTTAAGACTAATTTTCTGATGGCAAATCTCATTTAGCAGCCAGTTTACGCCCCACCCACATTTAGGGTCCAGAATCGGCAGCGTGATTGACAAGTGATTGACAATTCATTGGCTTAGGTCATGACGCGTCATCTACAGAATTTAGTTCATTAGTCCGATCTTTAGATGACGTCACATTTCAGCGATTTAAAAGGGGCGTTCCCAGGACAATTAGATATTTACTAATTACCCCAAAATTGATTGATTTCATGGGAAATGACTGCCAAATTCCTTTTTTTCAGGAAGAATTACGTATAGAGAGCCGAATTGTGAAAATTAAGCCATCTAGACGCTGTAGGTCCTTTAAGGTACATAGATATCTAGAAATCAGAATTTGAGGATAAATTACACAACCAAAGTCAAACTATGGAAGTTCCATTAGGCATGTGTACAAAGTTGGACAAAGAAACCTGTTTTTCTCCAAAGTTGAAAAAGTGATACAATCTCATACATCATACAATTACTTGATATGTATCATTTCAGAATGAATCTTGACCGTAACTAATTATTGATTTTAAAAATGATATGATAGAAAAATAACGTCATGAATTAATGCAAACTAAATTATTACAGAAAGCACAAATTGAGTTATTTTAACATATCAAGGTCAACGTATTTAGACAATCTGATATTGCCATTTGACATAACCTAGCTGTTAGCTATTGCCAATACATTATATTTCTCCTTTCTACTTTTGTATACTTTTTGTACAAAATGTATATTATTGGAAGATAAAAAAACTTTAGAATGGAACTATAAAATGAAAGACAAACTAGTATAGAGTAAGAAAAAAGGTAAAATAATTCATAATGAAAAATAATCAACATATAAGACATTGTCATTTGGAATGACTGTGAATAAATCATGTTTAGCTATTATATATTGTCTATAAATATTTTTCTAAAAGGTGACATTTCAGTGTGTTCACAAACTATAATATATTTAAACAAATGCACAGGTTACAAGAAACATATATTAACAATGACTTAAAACAGTTACTTTGTTGTCAATCCAAATAGTGAATGTTTGAACAGAGTTTGACAGTCCATCTACAAATATAATTTCATGTTTGCATGTTAATAGATTGTTTAAGCAAATGCCTGTAGTAAGGTATGTCCCCTATTAAGTGATGTTTGAAAGTTTCATTATGAATTAATTTGATATGGCCACACGATGTATGACAAATGCAAATTAGTGTTATAGGCTTGTACACAATTCCTAATAATTATATTGTTGAATTAAATCATAAATATCTCAAAATACAAAGTATGACAAAGTAGACATTTGGAAAAATTACTTGTTTATACATTTATATTACTATGAAAACATCAAGGCATAAATGAACCACTACAGTTGCAACTCCACAATTCCTTTTGTGTTAATGTAAAGACATAATTTTCACCTATTTACTATTCCAGTAGGTTAGGAAGCAAGGCCCCCAATATTATTGATCACAATATCAATGTACACACCAAATCTAGCACTGACATCATAACTTATACTGCTTTTGGTCTCAAGAGGGCGGCATTTTACCATGCTGTTCAGTCATGATAAATTACATAGCCCTCGAATGGATTATGCGATTGAAGTACTATTTCAATTCTAGTTGTAATTGTAATTGATTGAACTACTGGGGTAGATAGGTAAGTGGTTTACAATGCTATAAATAAACCTTTTTGCCTGGTGGCCCAGTCGGGCAAGTAAAAACAAGATTTGTCAACTTATAGTGGCCAGAAACCTAAACCTGGTGGCCCCAAACAAAGACAAAAGGTAAACAATTATGGTATATTTGCTTGCCCAAACAGGCCAGTAGAATTTATGATCGAAGAAATTGGTGGCCTGAAGCTAGTTTTGTGTGGCCCCTGGCCAGCAGGCCTATGCTAATTTCGAGCACTGGGTTTTACCATAATGATTCATTCAGTGGGGAAGGATGTTTCAATCATCAACCACCTCATCCCATCATATTACCCTTGTAAATAAGTACTGCGGAAAAACTGCAGTAGTACTGCAGTAGTACTGCGGTACTACTGCATTATTTGTAGTACATGTAGTATATGTGGTACACCGCAGTACTACTGCGGTACTACCATAGAAGTAGTATATAAATAACTAGAAGAGAATCTACGCACTGCGCGCTAATTTTCCCATAGCCTTAACACGCAGCAAACATGGCCAGTTAGGGAAACTTCGATGGACTGGCTAACATGGAATGCTGGGTAAAGAGGATTCCAAATATGGTCACAGTTTGGCCTTACATGGCAATCGCGCGATGAAAACATATCCCAGAATTCCATGTTAGCCAGTCCATGAAGTTTCCCAGATTAGCACGCAGTATGACCCCCCTGGGAACTACACTGCGGTACTACTGCAGTACAAGTACTGCGGTTCTACTGCAGTAGTTTTATTGCAGTAGTACCGCAGTACTTTTTTTACAAGGGTAATGGGATGAGGTGTTTGATGAATGGACCACCCATCCCCACTTTATTAACCCATTCCCTTTGAGATTCTAAAATCCCCATAGACTTTGCACACAACCATCTCGGTTCCAGTAAGCAAGGAGTCAATTAATCATAATTATGGTGAAACCCCTTTAATACCCATTAGGTAATTCTATCGCTAGCTGAATACCGCTCCTGGAGGGCTGAGGAGCGGTAGTGATTTTCGAGCACTCAAGCTTGCATCCAGTACATTTTATCAAGGTTGGCACTCCTTATCTCTAGCCCCTGGGCGCTAATGTCTCAGCAGAGGATTAGCAGAGAGTAGAGAGAATGAACCGCATAAAACTGATAAGAATGTGGTCGATACGGAAACAAAAATGATAAAATTGATCACCACGATGGTGGAAGACAAGCTAATGGGACAATCACGTCATGCTATCTACCCCAGTGGTTCAATCAATTACAATTATACATACACGAAGATCTATGCCAGTGAGTATAACTTTTACTCTGGGTTTTTCGTAAATAAAAAAAAAAAATACAATCACATACTTTCCCATGCATGTACCCACCTCTAAACACAGAAATTCTTCCTGTGTTAATCTAAGACAGCGAGTACAATTTCACTCTTGATTTTCAAATTAAATATTTTTTTAAACAGTATCTAAATAAGAAAAAGCTTCTAAAATATTAGACGCAGAACAGATTCATGCCTCAGCTCTTCTGCCATCCAAAATACAAAATATATGATATGATATATAATATATAAATATCAGTACTGATGCTTTGAAATGGAAAATACTGTACATCCTTGTACACAGCACGATGATAAAGGCACGTACACAATTATGTCTGTGTGGGACTGTGATGGTATAAACAAACTAAAATTGGCTGTCAAGCTGTCATATTCCTAGCGACATTTCAACATATTCTTAACTTCAATAAACTGTATTGATAAATGAAATTATTTCTTATTGTCTAGTCTACATCTTTGATTATTAAGGTGATCCATAGACGCTGAATGGGTTTTCTTATTTGTCAAATATCTCCGTACTTATGGTGATATTTATGATTGAGTTGATAAGTGTCAATGGGCAGAAGGTGATAACATCTGCTGTCAAGGTTTACTATTTGTGACCCGCTAGAGCAAACACGGCACTTGTCGGTAATTCATGTTGTGAAGAAATGGGCATTTTAAGTTCACGCAATGTGTGTAAAAGACCTTTGATTGTAAAACTGAAACAATCATATCTTCGCCAATTATTGACCAATTAGTAAGAGAAAAGCATCAAATGAAAGCTTGTGATGAGGCCTTTGTAATGGTATGAAAATCTACATTTTAATTTTTACCGACAGGTGCCGGGTTTTGCTACAGCTGGTCACATTTCACTAGGTAAACAGTGTTCTCTTCTAAGAAACTCACATATCATTCAGAAGAATCTCACATAGACGCCTGGTATCACTGTGGGCAAATGTTTATGAAGTTAATAGGATCACTTTCAGTTTAGAATTTGACGTCTGAACTGCCCATTTAGCAGGCCAGACAGTCGCTATAACTCGTCATGAACTTCTTCGGCGGTCGGTCCGCTCGGCAAGTCGAGGATCCGGGCAAAGTCTTTGAAGATCTCGACGTCCATTCCTACGATCTCATCCCGCGTCAGATAACCTTTGCCCTCCTTGTCGAAAATTTTAAATGCCTAGCAAAAAAAGGAAATAACAAAAATGATTATGAACGTACCATTGCTGGTATATGAACATGCCTGTGCCATGGCAATGTAATTACAATGCCCCGAATTATCATCAGTGGCTCAACATGAGCCTAGGCTGGGCTAAAAAGACAAATACTACTGGTAACACTTTGCACCCGTAGACCTATCGTCTTGTTACTACATGGTCCCCAGAGATATTCTAATGGTTTCCTTTAATTATCCAGTCAATCCCTTGAGAGCTCCTTATAAGCATCAGGACAATGGGCCCCTTGAAATTCAGTCATAGTATAACAGGTCAGCAGCAATACAATGTCCAGGAGCATCCAGGACGCAATTTTGCTGATGACATACTATACCATGACTGAATTTCAAAGGACCTATTGTCCTGATGCCTATAGGAATAACTAAAGGGATTCACTTGATAATGAAAGGAAACCATTAGAATATCTCTGGGGACCATAGTAACAAAACAATAGGTCTACTGGTGCAAAGTGTTAACAGTAGTCTTTGTCTTTTTAGGCCAGGCTCAAGTTGAGCTACTGATGATAATTCGGGCCAATGTGTGCTGTTTTGTCTGTGCTAAAGTAGCAATTCTGATTAAACTCATGGGTCTATTTATTAATTATTAAGCTATGGTTACTGTCCAAATGTTTAAAAGGATCTACTTCGATAGCATTTCGCAGCACAACAAATTTGAAATGCCTGCAGGAAATGCCCACCCGGCTCCCGTAGTCAAGGGATTAAAAGGTAGAAACAAAATTAGGAGTTCACAATTTGTTGAGGGCCAGAAATAATGATACAATTTTGCCGTGAAATAGCCCTCGTCCTAATTGTTGGGTTATAAAAGAAAACAGTTCCCACCTCTGCAGATTCAGGGTACTCTATGGGCCGCGGGATCGGTTCATCTTCGTCTTCCGTCACAATGTCCAGGAAGAAGTTGTTGAAGCGCTCAAAAGTGAAATCATTCTCTTCCCCCAAGAGCGTCAGAAAGCCATCGCGTATTGACTCTGGATTCATAAAGCCCATTTCAATCACCTGTGCAACAAATGAAGGGCATAAATGCAAAAAATATATATATATGAAACCATTTAAACCATTTTGTACATGTTAAATATTGTATAACAGCTAGGAAATATGAATATCTACACTCATTGACCTAACACACAGATCTAAAAAGATCAACTTATCGTGATAGGAAAAACCACTTTGTACACAGAATAAGTATTAACAAAAGTAGTAATGGTAGTAGTAGTACTTCGTATAAGTAGCAGTAGCAGTAACAGTAGTTTCAGCAGAAGCAGTAGTAGCATTGGTAGCAGTAGTAGTAGTTGTTGTAGTGGTAGTAGCACCGGCTTTCCTCGCCAATACTGTTAGTTCACATTATATCTATACGTACATAATCGCATTGCAACAGTGCAAAATTTGTTGGACGTCTACTGCAAACATGCAGTATACATTGATTGCGCGAGGGGTTTTGGCGAATTCACTTTGACCCTGTCGTTATTGGCTACGACCCGACGCTACCGTTATGAAATAAACAAATAGTACTATGTACGATGTAATGCGTAACATACAAAGTATTTTACACATGACAAAACAGGTATGGGTAGTACTAGTAGCAGTAGCAGTAGCCCAAATAGTATACCCTGCAATAGTAACCCAAATTCAGAAAGGTCCTTTTTATTGGTCTCAGCAATCTAAACCCTGGTGGTCTCGGGCAACAATCAAACTTGGCAACCATCCCCCATACCCCCAATCCCCCCCCCCCCCCACCCCCTCCTGCTTACACCACTTAACCCTTTTACCACGGCAATAGATATACTGCTTCAATAGCTATATACAAGATTATTTTACAGACCGGTCGAGTTACCCCACTGGGCGCGCACAAAAGAACCGATCGATATCTGGTTGACCATGGCATTGTATTCGCTTCTATTCAACCTAGCGTGAGTTCGCTGGTCAAGTAGTTCACACAATAGAGGCAATCGATATGCATAGTATAGGGTCAGCGAAGTGAAATTCTGTGCGAAAACTATGATTCTGGCTTGTATGTGTTTGTATACGAATATCCTGAAATTAGACTTGTGTATTACCATGATAAAATTGTAATAAAACAATAATCACGCAACTAGAGTCAGGAAAACTTGATATACATGTAGCCAAGGGTTCAATCTTTGTATTCAGCCAAATTATATTGTACTTACAAGATGCATACATGTATGTTTATGCAATGAATTTAGCCCTTGCTTGGAACCGAGAAATCTTGGTTCCCGTATATGAGTAGGCGCAACGGGGACCGAGAATTCTCGGTCCCCGTAGTGATCGGGTTAACCAGTTATTGGCCTCTGAACAGTTTTGACAACGAACAGGTAAAAGCAGTATTAGTGGTAGAAGCAGTAGCAGTGGCAGTAATTGTATTACTATCTGACCTTATCTCCCTGCTTGTATGTCCATAGCACCCTCACTTCAGTCAGATTGGTGTACTTGTCGATGCCTTGCTTGGTACAGTCAGAGCTATCAAAGGTAGGTTGGGTGGTGAAAAGAATTGTCGCAGAGACACTCCGTCCATATGAGCGTACTTGGTGCAGGTATCCTTAGAAAAGGAGAGAAATCATTTTCTTAAAGTGATACCATCAACTTTGAGGTGTTTCCAAAAGTGATATGTGAGCTTTCAATCATATAGCAACATCATTGTAGGATTCAGCTGAATAATGTACAATAGTTTCATAGAAAAAGAATACTTTTAGTGCAAAAGTAACATTTGATGTCAGATATCTAACCTCCCACAGAAACTGACCGTTATTTGTTTGCTATTATTGGAAAGTGTTTTGAAATGCTTTTCAATTCAATCTAAAATATCTGTATAATTGGGGAAACATTTGATAAATCATTACACATTTAATATTCCTATTACCATAAGTTACAAGAATAGTGTGAAAACTGAGTGTGATTTTTGTTGAAATTTGTAAAGTTAATAGGTCAACAGTAACCCCAAAATTGCAAATAGGCAGTCTCTAGGGTTAATGGTTCCCCATGAACCATTGCAATGTCACATCTACAAAGTAAATGGTCCACTTAGGTGGACCATTTACACGCAATATACGCTAATACGCTGGAGATAAGCATACCGCCCATTCGTACACTGTACCGTTCAGCAGGTGAACGCTATGTTTTAGGACGCATCGGTAAGGAAAACGGACGGGAAAGAATCAATTTTTTCTACATTTTGCGGTCTTCAAAACAACAAAGTCGGTAATTATTATCAAAGTATATTATGAATTGTGGATCACATAAACGAAGGTTTGTTTGCATTTGCTGGTTAATGGATGGAGAAATCAGCCGACAAAAAATGTTTTTGTGTTGGATAGTGCAGCAGGTGGATGAGGTTGATCTCCGCACAACGCTATTGTAATGTACCTACAGTATGTGTGAGCTATGTCAGGGTGCTCAAACCTCATGTTGATCATATCCCAGCAAAGATCCATGTACCTTGAAAAACACAGTCTGTAACTAATTAATGTGCTCTCTATGCTAACATTATGTTTCATCCTGGTTGAATTGGCTATTTAACCCATTCATGACTGGACTGACTGTTGCTATAACATGTATTCTTCATAGACCTCATCCAGAGTATGTTCGGGACCAGTCCTGAATGGGTTAAAAAAGTATCTAATATGCCCCTTAACCCATTGCTTACGTGAACATGGATGGTCCTGTATATAACTCCATGTTGATTCAAATATTGATTTAGGGAACAGTTTAATCCTTTGCCATTGTGGACCAGGTGGGCTATGCACATAATCTTGAAGGAAATGGATTAAATGCACTTGGACATGTCTTGAATACCTGCAAGGAAGGTAGATGCAGTCTCCAAGGTTGATGGTTGTCCATGTCCACTGCGCCTTGGCAACGTCAGGGTGCTCAAACATGCTGATCATATCCAAGCAAAGACACTTGTGTAAGTATCTCGGACAATACAATCTGTACAAATGTGTTCTCTTTGAAAAATATGTTTAATGCTTAGGCTACTAAAATTATCCCATTTTCCCCTTAAACCTTCAAACAAGAGCAAAATGAAGCTGAAAATTACCTGCAGGAAGGTAGATGCAGTCTCCAGGGTTGATGGTAGTCCATGTCCACTGCGCCTTGGCAACGTCAGGGTGCTCAAACATGTTGATCATATCCACGTCCAACGTGGAATAGCCAGACCCAACATAGCTGCTCTGTAAAAATTATAATTAAATAATTCAAAATTAAAGAGAAATTTTAAATCAGCAATAATAAATGTGAATTAACCAATTCAATATGTGGGCTACGTACATTCTGTGAATTATATATTTTATAGCAAAATCAATCAGTCTTTAATGGGTTAAATTGTCAAAAATGGCCTAAAACTCTGCCTCATGCATTCACAATAGGGTGCTAAAACATTTTGATCATAACCACGTACAGGGTGGCGAATCAAGACCCAACATAGCTGCTCTGTCAACAAATAGAAACAAATATATAATAAAATTATATAAATGTTTAACCATACATGTATAGATCTGCAGTAACAATTGCTATATTATAATGCGTGTGGTTTACGGGTACACCATGTGAGATGGGTGGATTGGTAAGTCCTGAAAAGGACTATGGTAGTCCTAGAAAGGACTGTTGGTGTAGTTCTGAAAAGAACTGTTGGTATTCTTTCTAGGAGAGTTCTAAAAAGAACTGTTGATAGTCCTAGAAAGGACTGTTGGTAGTCCTATAAAGGACTGTTGGGATAGTCCTGAAAAAGACTATTGGTATTCTTTCTAGGAGAGTCCTAAAAAGGACAATTGGTAGTCCTAGAAAGGACTGTTGTTAGTCGTAGAAAGGACTGTTGGGATAGTCCTGAAAAGGACTGTTGGTATTCTTTCTAGGAGAGTCCTAAAAAGGACAGTTGGTAGTCCTAGAAAGGACTGTTGATAGTCCTAGAAAGGACTGTTAGTATTGCGAGGAGAGGGTGGATGGTGGGAGGGACTCGACGTTTCGAATAGGTTGACTATTCGTCGTCAGGAGTGGGGATCTGTGGCGTGCGCGGCTATAAGGCTAGGGGTTGCGGACGCGGGTGACGTACTATCGGTTAGGAGCGCTATCGGCGACGCGTTGTGAGTGCTGCCGACGCTGGCGGCGCTGTAGTCTCTCGGCTCGCTGGGTGCGGACGTGGGTGACGCAAGGCTGCTATGCGGCTGGCGGCGGTTGATACTCGGCTGGCTGGCTGGCTGGCTGGCTGCCGACGCTGGCGGCGCTGTAATCTCTCGGCTCGCTGGTCGCGGACGTGGGTGACGCAAGGCTGCTCTGCGGCTGGCGGCGGTTGATACTCGGCTGGCTGGCTGGCTGGCTGTTGACGCTGGCGGCGCTGTAATCTCTCGGCTCGCTGGTCGCGGACGTGGGTGACGCAAGGCTGCTCTGCGGGTGGAGGCGATTGAAGTTCGACTGGCTGGCTGGCTGGCTGTTGACGCTGGCGGCGCTGTAATCTCTCGGCTCGCTTTTCGTGGATGCGGGTGACGCCAGGCTCTTCTGCGGGTAGCAGCGGGTGGTGTGCGGTTGGCTGGCTGGCTGGCTGTTGCATTTCGGTGTGCTGGTTGCGGATTTGAGTGGTGCTAGGCTGCTCGGTTTCCTCTGTGGGTGGCGGTGGGTGATATGTGGCTGGCTGTGTAGGCTGTGTCGGCAGTCTATTTGTGTCCTTGTTGATGAGTGGTTTCCAGATGTCGCTGATGTATAATCCTGTATCTTGAGGTACTGTGTTGTGGTGTTGAATTTCGATGGCTTCTTGGATGCGGCGTGTGTTCCAATGTTTGATGGTGGTGATGAGTTTGCTGTCGTCCCATTGAATGACGTGTTCGTGCTGTTGTGCGTGCTTGACGATGGCTGACTTGTCCCAATCGCTGAGTCTGTAGCTAGTCTTGTGTTCCTTTAGTCGTGTTTCCATATTTCTGCCCGTTTCCCCAATGTAGACTTGACTGCATTCGCATGGTATTCTGTAAACTCCTGCTTTCTTGTGAAGTGGATGCTTGTCCTTGTGAGTGTGGAGTGCCGAGTGGAGCTTGTTGGATGAGCTATGACGAACTTTGATGTCTGCTGTCTGAAGGATGCGTTGAATCTTGTGTGAGGCTGGTCCGATATATGGTAGAACAACTGTTTGTGTCGGTGGTGTAGCTATTGGTTGGTCTTCTTCAGTTGTGGTGTCGGCGACGGGCCTGCTGGTTGGAATGCTGGTCTTGATCTTGTTTCTTGGGTATTTGTTGATATCAGTGAGGGCAGTGGTGACGTGCTTGATTTCCTGTTGTAGATGGTCGGCATCGCTGAGTTGGTGGGCTCGGCGGATGAGGGTGTTGGGTACTGATTGAATAACTGCTGGATGGTGGAATGATCTGTAGTGTAGGTATCTGTCGGTGTGTGTAGGCTTCCTGTAGACTTGGTGGGCGGGTTTACCGGATGGCGTTCTAGTGACGAGGATGTCGAGGAAGGGGATGCTGTTGTGTTCTTCGGTTTCCATGGTGAATTTGATGCTCGGGTGTTGTTGGTTGATGTGGGTGAGGAAGGTGTCCAAGTCGCCTCTGCTGTGTGGCCAGATGACAAATGTGTCGTCGACGTATCGAAGCCAGAGGGAAGGAGATTGTGAAGATGACTGTAGTGCTGTTGTTTCGAAGTGTTCCATGAAGATGTTGGCTATGACGGGTGAAAGTGCTGATCCCATGGCTGTGCCTTGTAGTTGTTTGTAGTAGTTGTCTCGCCATTTGAATGATGTGGAGTTGAGACAGAAGATGATGAGGTCGTGAATTTGGTCCGGTGTGAGTGCGGTTCTATCGGAGAGTGTGTCGTCAGCTTCGAGTCGATCTTTGACGATGCTGCAGGCTTCGGTGACAGGAACGCTGGTGAACAGAGATTCAACGTCAAAGCTGACCATGATGTCTGTGTCTTGTATGGTTGTCTCGGAGAGAATGTCGATGAAATGCTTGGAGTTGTTGATGTGATGCTGTGACTGTCCTACAAGAGGCTGAAGAATTGATGTCAGGTGTCTAGCGGTGTTGTAGCATGGTGATCCTCGGGTTGAAATGATGGGACGAAGTGGGATGGTGGGTTTGTGGATCTTCGGCTGGCCAAATAGGATGGAGCAGGTAGCTGAAGATGAACGGAGCTGGAAGTAGAGTGGCTTGGGGATGGCGTCTAGTCTGTGTAGTGAGAGTAGTTGCTGGTTTAGTTTCCTCTCAGTGGCTTGTGTCGGATCTTTCTTGAGCTGCTTGTAGGTCGGGGTCTCGATGAGGGCTGTGATCTTGTTATTGTAGTCTTGCTTGTTGAGTAGTACAGTGGCGTTTCCCTTGTCTGCTTGTAGAATGTGTATCGATGAGTTGTTGCGTAAGTCCTTGATGGCTGTTTGTTCTTGTTTGCTGATGTTGGGTTGTGGAGGCTTGGCTGATGAAAGCGCTTGAGTGACTTGAAGTCGGATGTTGTCTGCTGCGGGTCTGCTCAGGAATAGGGTACTCAAACATGTTTATCATATATACACATCCCGGTAGAGAATCTAGACCAAACATAGCTGCTCTAGCTGTCAAAATATAGATATAATTAAACAAAACAAATTGTACATTGTATACAGGTACAGTAACACATGTGGACCATGCACTGTAAAAAAAAGACCCGTATGTGCTATTCATGATTCTGAAATCCTCGTAGACTATGACTGTACATTCTTAGCCCACCAGGATCTTGCAGGTACATGTAAATAGTTTAACTTGAAAACAAAAATATATATTTACCCCTTGACTACGGGAACCGAGTGGGATGTGTACAAAGTCTATGGGGAGTTCAGAATCTCAAAGGGAGCGGGTTTATTAACCTGTTGCTTATGGGAACCGGGTGAACTATGTACAAAGTCTATGGGGATTTCAGAATCTCAAAGGGAGCAGGTTTATTAACCTGTTGCTTACAGGAACCGGGTGAACTATGTACAAAGTCTACAGGGATTTCAGAATCTTAAAGGGAACGGGTTAACTTACTTTCTGTGCCATGTCCAGATACTGTGCGTACTTGGGGTGAATCATGATGAAATCCTTGCGGCCGGCGAGCAGGCAGTGCAAGTTGTGATCAGCGTCGTAGTGAATTACAGAGGCAGTCCCTCCGCTGCTAATCCAGAGGTTTGTCTCTTGAATGTAGCGCTTGAATGTTCCACATAACAAGCTTTTCGGGACCTAAAAGAAAATACAAATGATACAAATATTTTGATTACTATGCATGCCTTATCTATGAGTTTTACAAGTATAATGGTCCATGCGTTGATTGCGTCGTAGATGGTCCATGCGTTCATTGCGTCGTAGTGCATTTCAGAGGCAGTCCCGCCGCTGCTAATCCAGTGATTTGTCTCTTGGATGTAGCCCTTGAATGTTCCACATAACCAGCTTTTAGGAACCTTAAAAAAAAGTTAAATTAATATTTTTATTACTATGCTCTATGTTGTTCAAAAGTAAAATGCATACCTGCCAACCAGTCCGATTTTGTCGTATTTAGTCCGATTTTTTACTCAAAAAAGGGTAAAAAATCGGACGAGTACGATTTTTTAAGTCTGAAGAAAAAAAAAGAAAAAAATTTAAAAAAAAATAAATAAATTTAAAAAAAATAAAATAAAAAAAAAAATAAATAAAAAAAAATCGATTTTTTTTTTTTTTTTTTTTTTTTTTTTTTTTTTCCTTTCTTTCTTTTCAAAAAGTTAATATTCATGTGTATATAAATACACACATACATATTCAGTGTGGTCATATGTTGAAAAATAAGGCTAAGAGAGCATCTAGAACCCTAGAGCTGGACCCCGGCTGCAAAGGACTTCGTGCTTCGCGCTCGTGATGCGTGCTTCGCGCTCGTGGTGCGTGCTTCGCGCTCGTGGTGCGTGCTTCGCGCTCGTGATGTGCGCTTCGCTCACATGAGAGTAAGATTTTTCATTTTCAAATGTTGGCAGGTATGAAAATGGTCCATGCGTTGATTGCGTCGTAGTGAATTACAGAGGCAGTCACTCCGCTGCTTATCCAGAGATTGGTCCCTTGAATATAGCGCTTGAATGTTCCACATAACAAGCTTTTAGGACCTATGAAAACAATTGATATAATATTTGATCACTATTTAATAATGCTTCCGTGTTTTTTTTTTCCTAGTACAAAGATGGAATTGTTGATAGTGCTGTACAGTGAATAACATACGCAGTCCCTCCAGTGCTTATCCGGAGATGTATGTCTTGAATGTTCCACATAACATGCTTTTGGGGAGCTATAATAGAAACAATAATAACATAATATTTGATTACTATTTATGCTGCATGTATTTTTTTTCTTAGTGAAAAGACTGCAGGCAAGTACAAATTGACTGGCACTAAGCTTGAATCTGGTTTTCATTTCTAAATATGATGACATAAATGGTACCCTGGGGTACCAAACGAATATCCGCCATTTTGTTTAATTATTTATTTATTTTTTAGGGCTGTACCGGGGTATAGCTTGCAGTACAAGCGCGCGCTGCACTGCATGCACAACGCAATACGGTTGTGCTTTAAGTGGACACAAGATGGCGCTACATAACGCGGTACCCCGGGGTACAACGGTACCCCGGGGTACCACGTGTGTCATCATATATCATTTTGGGGTGGTGGCCCCCTTTAATAGTTCCCTTCTCTCTCTCTCAACTGATAATGTATGCTTTACATCTTGTAAATGGTCATACAAGTGTATGACCATTTACTCTATATAGGCTATACACAGGCTAGATACACAATTTCCAGTTAGCACAGAGTACATGGTTATGTTGTGTGTTACAGGTACTACATAGACAATGTATGTGTTGGCAGTCGATGATCAAACACCAACTATGCATTGTGAATGCAGTGCCTGCTACACACAGCAGTATGGTAATGTCTGTATGAGTGGTGTACCTGTAATTTCCTCTCATCTGGCAGTTTCTATGTAGCACAGAGTACATAATTAATGCATGTGTTGGCAGTCAATAATCGAACACCAACCATGCATTGTCAATGCAGTGCCTGCTACACACAACAGTATGGTAATGTCTGTATATGAGTGGTGTACCTGTATGTCTCCTCTCATCTCATCGGGCAGGACGGTGACGACGTACCAGTCCTCTTTCTGGTATCCATCAAGAAACTTGGACACTTTCATCCTCTTAGAACGCTTGGTCCGGTCTTCCTTCTTCAGCTCAACCAAGACATGGAGATCCCCATACCTAACAAAAAATGTAATAAAGAAGAAAAAAATAAAAATTTAATTCACATTACATCATCAACCCACTTTGTCCCATTTTCCTTTCAGGGAAAAAAAATTTTAAACATTTTTCGGGGGCTACTTTTCAAGCTTGCTTGCATGAAAATAACACTCTTTAATTTGTTTTGCAATTGAACTCTAGATGCAAATTTTCAGGGGCTCTTTTTTTACTTTCGAGGGCTCTTTTTGGCATTTCGGGCCGGGGGCGAATTCGCCCTGAGCACCCGTCTATTTTTTTCCCTGCTTCCTTTTTGGGTTCCATCAAGACATGGAGATGAATTTTAACCCACTCGTCCTGAAAATACTCTTGGGCTTGGGTCAATGGAAAAGACATGTAATAGCAATATTAATCAGTCTTGAAGCGAAACATGAAAAAATACTTAATTTTGAATTATACACCGTAATATTTATCTAAACCTTTTCGAACAGTCACTTCCATGCATTATGTAATATAATATTTTGTATAGGCATGTTTGTTGTTGATCTTGATGTGTTTGTTTTAGGGCTTGCTTTATTCTTATATGTATACTTATATTTCATATTATGTTTAGGTATCGGCATTTTATAAGTCAATGACTTCCTGCCACGATACCTTCCATACGCTAGATAAAAGGACACTCATACTTATTTCCTTTTATGTCTTACTTATGTTATATCTGCTAAATGATATTTTGTTCATTTGTCATTTTACGCAATTTGTTTTTATCTGCATATGGAAAAAATAAATTGAAACTTGAAACGGGTAACAGGTAGTTTGGGTTCATAAATCAGACGTCTGATGCCAACACCTTGTACACGGTGCACGAGACACACTGGCTCACTGTTATGTAGCGCAAGATTTACACCCCCAATCATGACAATACTTAAATCTTTAAAAAATAGCAATAACGAACAGAAATAAAACATTCCAATGCTCCAATGCTCCTATTTTGCCTTTTGCATGCATAAATAAAAGTACATGTAGGTCTTTTTGATTATGACAAAACAAGGTTGAACAGAATTAAAGGACCTCTCACTTTTCTCGGAGGTAATCGTCGCTCCATTGTTCAATCGCAGGGGAGTCTAGGACCGCCTTCCGATAGACCAGGGGTTCCCTCACCCTGACGTGGTCCTCCCAGAATTTCTTGGGTGAGAGGGGTTCTCTGTACTCCTTTACTCTACTCTGGGGCTTTCTTTGATAACCTGGAGAAAAAGAAAACAAAGGGAACATGAAGTAAAATATTGATAGTGCAATGTGTTAGTCAATATTATCAGGGCCAAATAGGGAATAACAAAATCAATCAATCAATCAATAAATAAGAACATATTCTGCGAGATTTTGTGCAGTTACTTGAACAGGAAAAGAACATCATGAATGACAGATTGATGAATTCATTTTAGGACACTAAAGACCAGTCCTAAATTGCAGGGGAGTCTAGGACCGCCTTCCGATAGACCAGGGGTTAGACCAGAATTTCTTGGGTGAGAGGGGCTCTCTTGTACTCCTTTACTATACTCTGGGGTTTTTCTTTGATAACCTGGAGAGAACCGAGTGGGCTATGTATAAAGTCTATGGGGATTTCAGAATCTTGTAGTGAACGGGTTAAGAGGAATGATAAGTCAAACATCTTTAGTGCTGTGTGTTTATTAAAGGCTGAAAGGGAATAATAATTTGAGACCTGTGGTCACTTTATATATATTATAATACCAATTTAAAGGTGATGACCTCTATTTTGATGTCACGTGAAAATCGGTGCAAACATTTTTCCCAACTCATTGGCCATTTTGTGGTGTAAGGTCACATTTGCAGCGTTGGCATAGTTGAGAGATTTAATTTGCTTACCAAAAGGTCGTAAGTGGCCCGTTGGTATGACGCTGTCTCGCTTGTACTGTATTCTTGGCGGGAATGGAACGTCTACTCTGTTGTCTTTGGGGAACTCTATGGCAGCCTGGCATACAGCAATCAGTAGCGACAGAGCAGCTGTGACAAGATACCAATGTACAGTATGCAGATTGGAAGCCATGGTTCTGAAATGAGAATAGCAAATTAGTATCTAGACCAGCATTTATATTCATTCATCAATCAAGAAATATTATTCCGAGGCACATCAAAATATAGGCTTATATTACCCTGGCTGTAGCTGAGCCGCTCTGCAGGCGCACTAGTACTTAGTACTAGTGCTGTAATGTACCTATCATATTGCCTGGCTGAAATAGTCCCCAGGGAGTGGAAAACGTGCACTTTGTGTGCTGGATTGATTGCAGAATGTATCCCATGACCGGGGTGATAATTTAATCATAAAGCACTTTTATAGAGATGATTATCAATCCAATCGTGATAGCGCTATATAAACCAAGAATATTATTATTATTGTTTAATCTTAGTACATGTATCTAGCTCTCATATTGGCAGATGTGTTTCAAAAGGGGACCCACACAGATTTAAATCAAGTTTAGCATCTAGTATGGAACACTGTCACTGTGCACAGAACACAATGACTTAAACCAATCGCCTATTGGAAATCTAGCAGGCCCTGGATAAAATGAACTCTATGCACATGGCAAAATCTCATAATAAGAACAAGTTACACAAAACAATATTTTTAAAATTACATAATTTGCCTAAATAGATTTTGCATTAATAATAATAATATAATAACGGTTATTTATATTTACGCTATTCCTGTGGGGATCATAGCGCTTTACACGATTATTATTACCCCGGTCAACGGATACACACTGCACATTATGTGCACATTTTCCACTCCCAAGGGAGTATTCCAGTCAGTCGCCTGTTAGGCGCACACAGTGCTAAGGAATCACGTTCCCATCCTTCCGGGTCCCCATTTATACACCTGGGTAAAGAGCAGCAATTGTGGATAAATTGTCTTGCTGAAGGACAAACGCAGTGGGCAGGGTTCGAACTCAGGATCCCATGCATTGGAGAGGCGGGCGATCGACCCATCTTGCCACACCACGTCCACAATGAATGAGGGTAAAACGTTACAAATTATTTAACTCACCTTTGATTTTTCGCTCAGGACTGCGGTCTTAGTACCAGATTTTGAAAGAACAATTTGCTCAGAATGCTTCCAAAACCTTGTATGTAGAAAACGCTGCAGCCCTCTAGGAATTCTGCAAGATAAAACAAAGGTATTAAAAGCAAAAGTTTAAAACAAGACTTCACAAATACCCTATTTAATTTTGCCACTGCAATTCAACACCAAATCAACATTCATAATTTGGAGAAGAATCCAACTTGAGCTTTTTACAGATGATGTGGCATACACAATGGACAAAGGCACGTGTAAGCATGGTATTGGTTCGCAGTATGTGTTTAGCTCTCAATTTTTCAGCTGAGATTTGTAAATATGTAACAAGAGGAGACCGTTCACACAGAGGCAAACACTTAAGTTTAGGATCTAGCTGCTTGCATTCAAAATTTAGACTCGCCCTATGTAGATTTATAAGTAGATTATTCGATTTCTTCTGTTTGTTCAGATTGCACATTTTTATCTGGCACATCATGGAATTTTTATATTTGTTTTTGGCTCAGGGGATGCTCGGTTATTTTACAAAAAGAAGTTGTCTTCAAATTTATCTTTAATTATTATGTTTCATGAATTATGGGACTGCAGCCCCCCCCCCCCCCCCCCCCCCCAAACATGTGTGCATTGCAACAATGAGTGGGTTTTTTAAAGATTTGCTGTTCACAACCCACTTTTTTAATACAAACAATGTAGTTAATATTTATTCTGAGGCCCAATGCAATGTGTGTATATATTATGTCTGAATTAAATTATTTGTGCAAGTTTAATAAACACCACATTTTGTCTGCGTGTGAATCAACCTATTGATGGAGTATTGATCCGTGAATCACCGTAGTACTGGCTTGAGAGCAGCTGGCATTTGCACAGTGTACAGGTTACTCAGTGTCTACACCAATCGGTCAATAATAGATTAGTTCATTTTCCTCGTTTGCTGATCGATGGCAGATTGTACTTCTGAGCAACAGCTGTTGTTAGTGGTTGGTTGGGATGGCACAGATGTGCTTTTAAAGGGACTTACATGTAGTAACATTGTCCAAATCCTCAAAATCCAAAATGGACTTCTAGCGGTTCCCTCATACCTTGTTGTAATTGTATTTAACAAAAGAAGCATGGGACAGGTTTTGGTTTTTCAAATTTTCCTTTCGTTAAAAAGATATACGATTGAAGTGTTCAGATGTCAAATTATCCAATGGATCGTCAGAACCGTGTACAAAGTGAGTGCAATGAGTAAGTGAATATCACTTTGCATTTTCGCTCATTTCTCGGCCAAATGACATCCAATAAACTTGACATTTTCGCACATTACTTTTTGAACATGTATCAGATCACACTAATGCACATTTAATTGACCACGCATCACTTTTTGCACTTGTCAACAAAGTTGCTAGATCTCTTTAACATGTGCAAAAAGTGATGAATGGTTGATGCAGCGTATACGGTATGTTGATCTTTTCTTAATGTCCACTGGGTATTGTGAAAATTTCAAATTAAATTATAGAGTAATAGACGTTAAATGGCCGAGCAATGAGCAAAAATGCAAAGTAATATTCACTTACTCATTGCACTTATTTAGTACAGAGTTATACGACTACCGGTATCAAGTGGATAGTTTATTAACATCAGAACACTTCAATCGCAAATTATATCTTTTGAACGAAATGGAAATTTGAAAAACCAAAACCCGTCCCAGGATGCTTTTTTTGTTATTACGAATACAACTAGGTATGAGAGAACTGTCCACAAGAATTCCAAGTAAGTTTTGAGGATTTGGACAATAGATCCCTTTAATGTCCAGTGGAACCTGTAGCAAGCCTCCACACTAACTCCTGTTTCTACTTGCCTGTTGGGCAAGTTAAGTCATGACTTTTCTAATTTTACTTGTTGGCCCAAACATAAATATTACTTGCACAAAATAAAACATCACATTCACATAAAACAGGTGGTTGAAACTTGAGGTGTCTGGAGGTCACCCTCTTCTATTAATGGCTGCTTTTTGAATGACTACAGTGTAGTATAATACTTTGCTACCATTTGAGCATCATTGAATTATAAAATAACTCTTGGTTTTTAATGATAATTTGCATTTACTTGAATTCCTAAAATTGTAATTACTAAAATTCTGTTTGACCAAAATGAAATCCCTTTGCTTTGACCTGTTCCCTTCGAGTTTCTGAAATCTTCATAGACTTCATAAACACAACCGGTTCTTGTATAGTCAAAGGGTTATATTGTGCCTGGAAGAAAGTACAAAACTCGGCGCCCAAAACTCAAAAGTATGCATAACTTATTTTAGTGCATTACGGAGTTTGGGAACCAGAACAAAAACCATAACTCGCCAACTTGTTTATTTCTTTAAAAAAAGAGATTTGTCATGTGAACTATTTTAATTAATATATTAATGTTTACATAGTTTGCACTTATGTTTTCTTTCGCTTTTATAGCCAACAATGTTATAGCAAATGTTACAAACATATTTTTATATTTAGTAAAATGATAAATTTATCATCATCATCATGACATCATCATTGTCGTTGATCATCATCATCACAAACAAAATCACAACCACCAATACATCCATCATCATGCACATTTGTCCACTCTCATTAGAAAGGGCAATGTAGAGATTACCTTTTCTAGTGTTCTTCTTCAACACAACAGGCGCTCTCCTCTATAAGGGCCCTATTCAAATAATGGTAACCTAACCAGGCGCGGCTGCCAGGGGCCGGCCGGGGGAAGCAGAACGGTGCGTTGGCGCGGCGCACACCGCTGTTTAATTATAGTTAGTAAAGTAAAATAATACTCACCGTTTACTTAAACCTGTAATGGTTTGCTGCTGCTGCTGCAGTTGTAAGGTAGAATCTAGAAATCAGCATACATCATGCACATTCTATAGGAGAACAAATCATTACTGCTACCTACATGCTGGAAGCCTAGAACTTACTATTACTAATTTACTATACTGGATTGCTACCACCCCGAGTGTCGACGGATCGGAGCGCGGGGTACCTGTTCACTGCACTACGCGGTACAGGCCGGGGTGCAGGACTGTGCATGAGTGGCCGTGCTAACTCACTGCACAGGTGGTGGTGGTAGACGCTCTGGCTACCAATATTATTATGACTCCATGCACATGTAAAGTCTTTTATGCCGTCTTTTCAGTCTGTTCACCAAGTCGAGGCCAGGCTCATTGACGGGTAGGCAAATACAAATATGGAGAAATGGCGCTTGGCACTTTATACCCAGCATATTATATTCCAGAAACAGTGGCGTAGTACAGCGGCGGCGGGTCAATGGGGGGGGGGGGGGGGGGGGGGGGCGAGGGGGTAGGATCAAGGGGGGTTTTCCCCTTCCACGGTAGGCACTTTTTGAATGCGATGTATCAAATCGCGTTTTGATCGCGTTTGAATGGTTTACTTCTTGTAATTTACTTTTTTGTATAACTAAACTGGGTTCCAAAAGAAACTTATCACTTCTTCAGAGCGACACACATTAAAATCCAAAGCATAAAAAGTAATCATAATTGGGCATAGATTAGCTATAATACTCCTTAGCAAGGTCATCTAAAAAAAGATTATGTTTGCTTTAGTCAACAAAGAATAAAATAAGGTGAAATCGCAAGAGGTCATTTTTCAAAAATTTGAGAAACTGCTTCGCTTTCCGGGCACAGAGCTCGGTACGGACAATAGCCAGTCTAGTGGTTACATAACCCGCTTTGAAGTTGAATGAATCGCTATTGAAAGTTCTGAATAGACCGCCTTTCGTGGAGGTTCGCAGCAAGCAGTTTCTGTGATTTTTGAAAGGTGACCTGTAGTGATTCCATGGCAATTTTCTCTTTTTTGGCCAAAGCAAACTTTTAATTTTTCAGATATGCTTCATAAGGAGAATGATAGCTTATCTGTGTCTAAATATGAATCAATTTGATGCTATGGATTTTAGTGAGCGTCGCTATGAAAAAGTGATAAGTTTCTTTTGAAGCCCAGTTTATATACTTTTGTGTTTTATGAGATTATATACATTGTCAGAATATTTCCCTTCCCGTCTTCAACCATATAGACAGTCTAAAACACACGCTGTTGATCCCATCATGCTATATCTCCTGGATTCTTACACCCCAAAAATACTTTTTATTTCACGAGGGCTATTTTTTAGATTTAGAAAGAAAAATCGCCCCTGTGTAAATTTTCACGAGGGCTATTTTGGGGCTCACAGGGGCTCTTTTTTTTTCTTGCCTTTAATTTGTTTTATATTTAGGGGAGATGCGGGGGAGTTGAGCCATATGGAGAATCGAGTTGATCCACCCCCGCTAACTTCCACTGAGAATTATACAAAATGTAATTGGTGCCCTCTTGTGTTCGCAAAAGCAGTTTGAAGAGTAGGTTTGGCTATATATCAGTCTCTACTACTTATCTACACTCAGTAATACTCTAACGCCACGAGGGGGGTCGCGCGTGCTTTTCCAATGGGCCATTTTCGAAACGCTCGCCCGCTTTCCGCGGCGCTCCTCGATCTCCGAGACCGAGACGAAGCCACGGGCCCGGTCTCGGAGCTGATCATAGTCGCTTTCGCGACTCCCGGCGTCGTCGAAATCGACGTGAATAAGCTCCGTAGGTTGCTCTAATTTATTCATTATTCATGACGCGCGAGTCGCCATCGATTTTAAAGAGTAGCGTGGATAAGTACTAGCCATCATTCCCGTGCGACCGAGCTTCGCTTTTTGATGAGCGCCACCCGTTCGCCGGATTAGTAGATATCGGGCTTATGAATATTCAAAAGGTAGGGTCTTGGACCCTTCTAGCGGAGACTGTATTTACACAGCTAATTGGTTTGCGGTGACTTGCAACACTGAATTGCGCTCATTGAATCGCGTGGATAAGGACGACCTATGCCTTGGCGTGCAAAGGAGCTACATTTACAGCGAGCGGTTCCAATCGACGCATTGTTATATATGTGGCTTACGATAATCTTCAGGACCGCGAGAGGTGCTCCGCAGAATGAGTTTATTTACATAGCGATTAGTGAGTCTCTGGCAGGCTTCGACACTGAATTGATAACGCGTGGATACTGATTACCCATCTAACCACGAAGCCGCTCGCTACACTCTTTACTTGATAAATGAGATAGCGTGGCAAATCCGAGGATATTTGTTTGGTCGATGGTGAAGCGAGTTTTACAAATGAATGGGGAAACTAAAGACATTCTGTACACGGAGCTGTGACTATTAATTTTTAGTAGGTTTTGAGGATTTTCATGCGAATTCGGTTTCTGGTATCACCCGTTTATGAACAGCAAACTCAAGTATATCTTGCAAGAGCAGTCAATAATAATTGAGGTAATTTGATACTTTGAAATGGGAACAGGCGGCTGGCTGAAATACTCCCTTCGGAGTGGAAATGAGCACATTATGTGCAGAAAACGATGTCAATGTGTATCCATTAACCGAGGTAATAATAATCGTGAATGAGCTATGAGCCTTGCTATGAGCTACGGAATAGCGCTATATAAATCACAGTTATTATTATTATTATCATTTTAATTTGGTTATATAACTGATTATACTATGTTTGGTATTATTTTGTTGTAGAGAACGGGTGAGATGATTCAATATTGTATTATTTATTCTTAATTATTCTAACTTATATCCAATACCGCGTGCATTAGTGATTATTCACGGGGTGACTGCATTAAAACAAAAATAAATGATGGTTGACAGGATAAAAAATGCTTTTCTCTCGAAGCTTAATTGCTCCTGAGAAATGACGCAATTGATATCTTTATACTATTCAAGCACTTGAAAAAAGAAAAGGATGGGGTCTTGAATTCACTTTGTATTCTAACGAATCTGTTATTATATTCTGCGACAAGATTTGGGAGGCCGTGAACAAAGACCGTTGGTTAATTTATGTACGAGAGGTGGTGATGTTGGTCGGGGGGGGGGGGGGGGGGGGGATGTAACCGTTTTCCACAGTTGGAGGGGGGGGGGGGGGGGGTCCATCGCCCAAAACAGGGAAGGGGATTAACCGTTTCGCATGTTGTATGGCGCAAGTCGGGCCCAGGACCAAGTCAATTGGTTAATTTGTGTTCAACGGGAGGTGGTGATGGGCGGGGGATTTGAGGGAGTGGGGGGGGGGGGGGGGGGGGGGGCGGATGAACTGTTTTCCACAGGTGGGGCGGAGGTCCATCGTCCAAAATAGTGGAGGGGTTCCTCGACCAATAGGGGTAGGGGGGAGGAAAATAACTTATCCGCAGTTTTTTTTTTTTTTAAAGCTGGGAGTCATGACGGGGAGGGGGTAGTCTACAAAATTCATCGTTGACCGGGAACACTTAGCGGGGGAGTTACTGTTTTCCGAGGCTTTGTATTAAGAGGGGAATGCGGGTATCCATCACCAACAATAGGGGGGCATCGCCCAAAATGGGGGGGGGGGGGGGGGGGGGGGTGCAACAGTTTCCTGGGTGTATTGTGTAAGCGGGGAATAGGGGGAAGGAGGGGGTTCCATCGCCCAGAAGCGGGTTTGTCTCAAAACAGGGGTTTAAACTTGTAAAGGAGGTCCTTAACAAGAAGGTCTCCTTGGACCTCAAACCTGCAGTCACTTTCTTTGTTGATTGTCAAAATGCCCCCCCCCCCCCCCCTTCCCCGGATACGCCGATGTCTAGATGGCAGGAAAGTGACTCTTTTCTTATCAGAGGGGCGGCGAAAGGTGAACATCAATAATTGTTTTGTTTTTTGATTGTGCTAGCAGCGAGTGAGAGGAGGGGTGGGGCGGCATCACCTAAAACAGCTCGAAATATACCAGTTTGAAAGAAAACACGATGATCTTTTCATGTACCCATAAATTTGGAGATCGTCGTGCAATTTGTGATACAAGCGCATTATTTCGCACAAAGACCAATAATGTGTCACAATCTATTCATTTTGTAATACAAGCAACAAAATAACCGCAAGTATAGCTTTTAAGGACAAGTGACACCATAAGTTCACTTTGTGATACAAGCAACGTATGAACTCTAATCATAGATCGAAAAGACACAAAATGGCTGCCACAGCAAAGAGCGCCCGTTTAACGGGCGCCAACAGCTAGTCTATTATATTAATACGGTAAGCTTCAACCCCCGAAATGGTTCCCACTCGAGATATCCTCACCCCGAGGATTCGGCGACTTCCCGACCGTCGCGATCGAAGGATATACGTTTTGCGGAGGACAATAAGGCATTCCTGAGTCGCTCCCGCCCCGTGATCGTCGTCCAGATCGAAGAAAAGGGAAAGTCAGCAACGCCAATTGCCGGTTTAAGACGCCGAGCATTGACTAACGATTTATCGCCGTAAAAGTATTTGTAAGAATATAAATTGGAGTAGATAAAACAAATAATATATCGAGAAACCATTTTAGATATAACAAGTTTCGAAACTATCCAGGTTTTGATAAATATCAATATTTATATTACGCGGATGGTATGGTACTGATCGCTATTGCCGATTGGCATCGTGTTTGTAAGTGCATGGACGACAAAATGCGACAACTTCAATTTAGCTGCGGTTATACAACGCGCAATGGCTGTACAGCCGTGTATACACGTCGCGCAGTCATCAAATTACCCCACCGAACCGTAGTTTATTTGCATAGCTCACTGACCTGCTGACCATCGTCTCTGGTCACCATATATTTGCCCTACCGTACACGATACTATAATTGCGCCAGCTTGTGGTAAGATGTATTAAGTCCACGAGCCCACATGCTTTGTACACAGCTGAGCGGGCGTGCAAAGTGCATTGAAGTGAATAAAGCGGGGTGGACAATGGTGGAGCAGGGGAGTTTTATACAATCTCGACATCTTGCGGTCTTATATTAAGATGATTGTATTATGCCATCCGCGAAGAGAAGACGCCTGGGGGGTGGGGGGGGGGGGGGGGGTATCTGCTCATTTATTATGCAATGCATGTATTGACGGCTACTATTCCCTTCAACCATGGAACTCCCATATCCTTGCTTCAACGGAATATATCATCGGGTTTCACAAGAATATGACAAAATGTATACGCCGGAGAACTTAGATTGGATATGAAAAGTTTATGGGATGCATGTATATAGACGGCTACAATTCCCTTCAAAGGAATATATCAACGGGTTTCACAAGAATATGACAAAATGTATACGCCGGAGAACTTAGATTGGATATGAAACGTTCATGGGACACGACGGGTTATGTGTCATGCAGGCAATTTGAGTCGCGGGGGGGGGGGGGGGGGGGGGGGGGTCAGCGGTGAAGCTACTGTATATTAGCAAGTACACGAACATAGTGTACTGTATCTAATTTAATACAAGCGGAACAAATTATGGACTCTATAAAATATGGGGGATAACTGAATAACTTTGCATGGGTACTAAACCATTATGATTTTGTTATACATTGGCCGGATATCGTTGGACGGGACCCTAATGCGTCGGGGCCTGTCCAACGACGGGTTGTGGGGAGGGATTGAGTCGCCCGTGTTTATTTTGTCTTATACTATTTCAATCATGACTCTGGGAATAGTAAAGATTTAAAGTATCGTTATGTCATCATCGCCTCTCTCTCACAAAAACCCGCGGGTTTCCGCGGGTACAGCTAGTTGTATATGAAAGCGATTGTAGACAGGCAACTTTTCATGTATGATGTTGATCGTGTATCGTATCTTCATTTTGATGAAAGTTGATGAAGAGTTGCATTGCACATTTAGAAAAATGTATTTAATTTAAAAAATGGCCGCCTAAAGGAGGGTTGTGCCGTACAACATAATTATGGAGAGTTGAGCCATGATTGGGTGTAGGCTATATTATGGAAATATAACACATTATGAATCTAGCGGTCCTTAAAAAGGATTATAATCCCATGGCATGGCAAAACTGGAGCATAATTACGTTGTAATACAAGTTATTTTGTTGGTATTTTGATTCAAGATATTCTATCTGGTGTATTAATAACTTTATACAAGTTACTATTCGATGTGATTCTTATATGTGTGTTTCCTATGCCGTTGGAGAGTTGCACAAGTCTCCAAATGACATGGCACAAGTCTCCTCGTACCGCAGAGAGTAGAGCCATTTTACAATTTTCATTAGAAGAATTACGTAATACAATCATGGATACTTCATCACGTCAACTCTCTCCAGGCTTCTGGCGTTACGCCCTTATGAAGTTTAATTTCGATTGTATATTTAACACACACGCAATTAAAATTTGGACACGCTTCGTGCCAAACATCGTCATTAGATTTAGACGGTTGACAAATGGGTAAATGGAGATTTAAAAGAAAACCTATATTTCAGGTATTGGTATAGTGTTAACAGTGGCGGATCTACGGGGGGGGGGGGGGGTTAGGGGGTTTAACCCCCCCCCCCCCCCCCCCTTGGGCTGCCAAGTGAAAATGTGATGTGGAAAACATCACTTACAGGGGTTCAAAATAGCAACAAAAAAATCGCCGCTTCGCGGCTCGTGGACGATGCTCCGCATCGTCATTGGGTCAAACCCCCTCCTCAGCAAAAAGCTAGATCCGCCCCTGGTTAAGTAAGATTCTTAATGAGGGTTTAGCGTGATTCGGTAATTATTGTAATGTATCACCCAGCCGATAATTACTTGTCCGTGTTTAATTACAGTTTTATGATCACAGTTTCATGAACAAGATCTTCGGTATATCAACTATCTCTAGGGACATTTGTCCCGCTAATTTGTGTATATGTTTTATTCCCATTTCTGTTTTCCCCAATGACATATCTAGTCCGATATGCGTACAGTTTCAGAACGAAATCCTTGATAACTTGATTATAGAGAGAAAGTCATTTTCTAACAAAATACATCGCCTAGCTGTCGAAAGATCCGTGATATTGGCGGGACATAATACGCATAGTTGTATAATTACAAATCACTTCAGTTGCAATTTGATATTATTTCCAATATTCAAAACAAAAGCAACCGTATCATAATTTTGAAAAGAGAATGTTACCGTTTCAAATGTAGCGATACATGTTTCATAAATAATCACCATAACAATAGAGAGTCGAGGTATGTACATGCACATCAGCCCAGTAGATAGTGGTAAGTCAAATCAAATCGAATCAATCGATCTAACTATACTTTGTGTCTAAATGGATCTACTATATTAGTAACCTTTGTGACCTGAAATGACCAGATTTACTTGCATCTATCAAGTGGTTCGTTTATGCCTAGTTCGGTTGTTTTCCACCCCCAAAAATTAAAAAAAATACAAATTAGGGAACCAATTTGTTTGGTTTTCAAATTGTCTCGTCGTCATTGAGATATGTATGATTTACTTTAAATTTCTACCATGTCACAAAAATATACATGTTATCAAACCTTGGTCGGTTTGTGCATTTTTCAACAAATATATAGAAAAATTATAGGAAGCAAAGAAAAAATGGTTTCCCAGGAATCTGAACCCGTGACCTCCGGCTTGCTAATCCCGGGGGCCGGGGTAGCCCATTTTTCTTTGCCCTTTTTTATATTTATGTTGTATATTTCTGGTTAGTTTAGTTTGTTTGTTAGTTTTAAGAACTCGCTATCAGACGCAAGGCTGTTTTTTTAAAGTTACATGTAGTATGATAAGAATTACAGTAAAACAAATAAACAAACAATTTTTTGTACAGAAATTAAACTATACACTGAGGTACAATAAGGATTAAGAAACCAAAGGGCAGTACAATTAAAATACAAAAACAAAATGAAAGATCCATGGAATCCTCGGAAGGATGTTGGTTACTAATGAAAATCTTAGTTTGAAGCAATATATTATAATACGAGATACATTTAATAATGTCACTATATACGTCTATAACTAAATGAACACCGAATTGGTAATTCGGTCAATTAAAAAATGAAAGCACCAACCAATCTCCCCAGAGATTCCAGTATACGAGGCGATATACTGACACAATACTTGTAATGAGTTTACCATTTCTTTTCAAAATAAATCAAGCTAGCTTTAATATCGGACCTGTATGGATGATCGGTTGATATAATCTTGTAAGCGGGTTTTCTAGTAGGCTATAGAAGGGGCATGTTTTATGTACATTTCTTATAGTTTTCACTTTATTAACCGCTTTATCTGTTTGCATTTGCACCCTTCGGCGACCCCCCCCCCCCCCCCCCCCTTCAAATGCGCTACACCATCCTGTATACGTTCTTTTGTACGCTGTAATTATATAGATGACTTTGAATTATTCCTGATAATCATAAAGCAACATAAACAAAGTATAAAGCAATTATCTTGGAGCGTTCTTATATAAATACTACACCAGAACGCTCTGTTTCAATCGCAAAATCGTTCGTGACAGCAACGCATCAATATTATTCTCTCTCAATTTGGAAGTGTTCACATCCGAAAGGTAAATATCTGTTTGCATCAACTTCCAAGTTTGTATTTACCGTTATTGTCGAGTTGTAGTAACGTTATTCTGCATGTAAGTTAATTTTTACTATTTACAAACATTATACAATCAATCATTTGTATCAAGGTTTGTTTGTATTTATTTGTATCTCCTTTTCTCAAGCACTTTGAAAGATTTTGTTTTTAGCGTGATATAATTGTTATAACTATAATTTTTAAAGTATTATTTTTGTTAAAATCAAATTCTGGACTTCTATTTCACTGCATTACAGATACATAAGTAGGCCTATTATACAGTTTAAATGTTGTGTCAATTTCTGTTGCTTTATGATTATCAGGAATAAATAAATCGATTGTTATATTTGATTTTGTATCACACTTTTATCAACATAGGATCGGCCAAATTTATTGTCTATTTTTATAGTATTTTTGGCTAATTTACACCTTACATCAAATGTAAAATGAATTACATTTACTGTATAATGAATCGGAATTTAACATTTTCCTTTCAATCGTTATAATACAATTGATATATTGATGAATATTGATGTATATATTGATGGTAATGATACTGCGAGGACGACGAAGAAGCTTGAGCTTTCTTTCTATGCAAGAATGTAATTTAAATTAGATAATTCTATTTCCATTTGTGTAAGTATATATAGATAACTCTGCTCGATCGTGCTCTCTTTTTATTGTGAGGGAAGTTTTACGTAAATTTATTTAAAAACGCATTTGTCAATAACTCTCCTCCGATAGGAAGTCTCTAGTCATGGGTTCAAAGGCCATCATGTTCGCTCTGGTCGTGGTCGCGCTCCTGGTCGTGGTGTCGAAGGCTGAAGACGATTTCGGTGTCGACGAGGGCATTGAAGAGTTGAAACGTGACGCGGACGTCCTCATCGATCTCGCCGATCTGGTGAAGAGGGGACGTGGAAAGAACAAAACCCCGTAAGTACAGTCTCACCTGCCTTTGTGACCGCCTGTATATAAAGACCACCCGTCAATGGAGACCACTTATCTTGACTCCCTTTACTGCGGTATAAATGTAAGTGAGCCTATCTGAAATAACAAGCACCTGGTGATAAAAAATTAATGTTCTGACTCCACTAAGTGGTCTTTATAGCCAGGTTCGACTGAACGGGAGTCATGGTCGCATCGTATCACTTTACTAACTGCAGGGTGATTCAAATACACAAAACACTAAATCGACCTTACTCATCTTAGAGGCCTTGCAAAGTTTTAACAAAATCCACACATCCAAATAAAATTTGGATAGAGCTCACCCCACCCACCCACCCCCCCCCCCCCCACCCCTTATCCAAACTTTTGTCTTTTTTTAAAAATCCATCTCCGCCATGGACATAAAACTCAAATCAGACAATTAACAACTTTTAATAACGTATTCAAACAAAATGTTGTTGGACTGGTACAATATGTATGAAGCATACATGTATCACCAGTAGACCAAAAGTGAGGTGATTGGATCACCCAGCGTTGGGATCACCAGTAGACTATCCAAACATTCCTTCCGGGTCCCAGCACTATTGTGGCGGGAAACGAGCAAAGTGCAGTTTTTGACACAAAATCTTTATTTTGTTGAATTAATTAATTATTATTATTATTTTTTTTTTTTTATTATTTTTTTTTTTGGGGGGGGGGTTTCCATTTTTTAAATTTTTTATCCAAAATGGCCCTGGACCCACCCAACCACTTCCAAATCTTATTTGAATGTTTGGAATTGTTTAACTTTGTAAGGCCCTTTAGCATCTGTGCGTAGTGATAACAATGGCTAATTTGTATTTTTAGTGTATAATAAAACACTCATTTGCTCTGTTGATTGGTCGATCCTTCATAGATCACGTTATATGGATTGCATAGATGATACTAGACACTTATAATCATGTTACTCATTTACATGCTTACTAAACTAATCATTTGGTTGTAGATGATTGTATAGTAGAGTAAACTACTCATATAAACTTGTCTTTAAAATTCGATCAAGAGGGTTGCTGCAATTTAATTTGCCACTCAGATGATTTATTTACTTTCATTTGTGTATTCAACCATATTGTATGAAATTCAATATATTTGTTACATGGTTCACACAACGCATTAATTTTGATTTCGGTTTGGAGCCCCTGGACAGCAATATGACAGGTGTACACATAACAACAACAAAAATAACTTTAACAACAGCATAAAAGTAAGATCGTATAAAACAAATGTATTGAATCATTTAAGAGCCTGTATATTGCTTCAAATTTAGATCAGGGAAGTTATAAAGT